>JAIOTZ010000706.1:0-45482 GCA_023374045.1 Limonium bicolor
CTTTGACTCATAAGTTAATGAGCGTTAACTGAAAGTACCGGATCTGAAACATGAATCATAAGCTTCGTACTTGTTATCAACATGTCCCATCATACCAAAGAGGACCGTGAGCGAATGAGTGTGACCTAATTTCACAAGGTCTTTAGAGTGCGAGTGACTCTCCGATTAAACTACCAAATCATAATCAGCCATACCCCATTGCAGGTGAGGAATTTGTGAGGAACGGAAAGTTCATAACCTCAAAAAGAAATTCTCAGGAAAATACTGCTCTGAGCATCAAGAGTATCATCACGACATTAGCACACAGGCCATACTCACGAGAGATTGACCCACATCCCTCCATGAGAGGAAAGTGATTCACGCATTCCAGTTCAACAATCACTCAAGATCGAACTAAAGATGTCTTATATTCGTAAACCTCATATTAATATAGATAGGACCATACTCTCCCTCCAAAACCGCATATGCATCTTGCATCGTAACTAACATTTAATGTCTGTATGCATCATAAACCCATCTTCCTCATCCGACTGGCAAGGACTTTGCCTAGTCTCGCTGAAAGTCGACTACAGTTGCAATTATTGAAGCACAACTCCCGATCAAAAGAAGTCAAACCTGGAGCCATCCCGAGGCCATATCGAAATCATACAAGAGCCCTTCGAGAGCCATGCGGAAACCACCCCGGAGCCATCCAGTGTCATGCTTGAGCCTCATCGACATCACTCCCAAAGCCAAGCAGGAGCCATGTAGGAGCCATCCTCAAATATTGAAACCATCTCCAGAGCTACACGGGAGCCATCCCAACAGTTCGAGAACAATACAGAAGCCACTTCAAATCCCTGTCGGAGCCATTTTGTCACCAAGACCTTGCTCATAGAGTATCGAACTACGTATGGTCTGATCTCAATATGGAATTGAGTACGTAGGCAGCCCGTCCAGGGTGCGACCACATCAAAGGCGAAAACTTCCATTTTCCCCTCGGTGTCATTAAAGTGAACCAACCAAAGCATCGTCATGCTCAATCAGCACAAAGTCATCCCAGAGCCATCCATGGAAATCCTAGAACCATGATGGGAACTCCTAACAAGTCATGCAACTATGTTTCATCGTTCACCAATGAAAAACCATTCACTCACTACAAAGCCCACAACAAATCCCGTCAAACAACAATAAATCCATCATCGGAGCCATCAAACCACCTTGAAAAAAAAATCTCAAGGCAAATCAAAGCCCACAAATTGCCACAAAATCCAACCATGTCAAACCCACCAACCAACCCGAGACCATGGGTCACACCGGAGCCATCAGTGCCTACCAGAGCCATCAGTGCATACTGGAGCCATCAACGCATGCTGGAGCCATCTCAGATCCTTGAAGCCATGCCGGAGCCATACCGGAGCCATCCCGAGGTTTTGATGTTACTATAGAGCCATCTGCTCACACAAAAACCTACATCCACAAACAGGGAGTTTAATTCAATTAATGCATTGGTTAATCACCTCACATCACAAATCATCTGCATATACCCATAAAATTTGCTCACTATCTGACGTATCTTCACACCCGCTAGGCAGCTATTGCGCTACTAGTGCGGTCGTATTTCATTTTACACCTGCTAGACAGCTATTGCGCTACTAGTACGGTCGCTTTCGTTTTACACCTGCTAGACAGCTATTGCGTACTAGTACGGTCGCCTTTCGTTTTACACCTGCTAGACAGCTATTGCGCTACTAGTACGGTCGCCTTTCGTTTTACACTGCTAGACAGCTATTGCGCTACTAGTACGGTCGCTTTCGTTTTACACCTGCTAGACAGCTATTGCGCTACTAGTACGGTCGCCTTTCATTTTACACCTGCTAGACAGCTATTGCGCTACTAGTACGGTCGCCTTTCGTTTTACACCTGCTAGACAGCTATTGCGCTACTAGTACGGTCCCTTTCGTTTTACACCTGCTAGACAGCTATTGCGCTACTAGTACGGTCGCCTTTCGTTTACACCTGCTAGACAGCTATTGCGCTACTAGTACGGTCGCTTTCGTTTTACACCTGCTAGACAGCTATTGCGCTACTAGTACGGTCGCCTTTCGTTTTACACCTGCTAGACAGCTATTGTGCTACTAGTACGGTCGCCTTTCGTTTTACACCTGCTAGACAGCTATTGCGCTACTAGTACGGTCGCTTTCGTTTTACACCTGCTAGACAGCTATTGCGCTACTAGTACGGTCGCTTTCGTTTTACACCTGCTAGACAGCTATTGCGCTACTAGTACGGTCGCCTTTCGTTTTACACCTGCTAGACAGCTATTGCGCTACTAGTACGGTCGCCTTTCATTTTACACCTGCTAGACAGCTATTGCGCTACTAGTACGGTCGCCTTTCGTTTTACACCTGCTAGACAGCTATTGCGCTACTAGTACGGTCGCCTTTCGTTTTACACCTGCTAGACAGCTATTGCGCTACTAGTACGGTCGCCTTTCATTTTACACCTGCTAGACAGCTATTGCAACTAGTACGGTCGCCTTTCGTTTTACACCTGCTAGACAGCTGTTGCGCTACTAGTACGGTCGCCTTTCGTTTTACACCTGCTAGACAGCTATTGCGCTACTAGTACGGTCGCCTTTCGTTTTACACCTGCTAGACAGCTATTGCGCTACTAGTATGGTCGCCTTTCGTTTTACACCCGCTAGGCAGCTATTGTGCTACTAGTGCGGTCGAATTTTTCATTTTACACCCGCTAGGCAGCTATTACGCTACTAGTGCGGTCGCCTTTTCGTTTTACACCCGCTAGGCAGCTATTGCGCTACTAGTGCGGTCGCATTTTCCTTTTACACCCGCTAGGCAGCTATTGCGCTACTAGTGCGGTCGCATTTTGCTTTACGCCCACTAGGAAGCTATTGCGCTACTAGTGCGGTCGTATTTTAGTTTTACATCTGCTAGGTAGCTATTACGCTACTAGTATGGTACTGAATTTGTATTCTAGGCTCGTCATAAGTCCTAAAACTGGATGTCAAGAGGTCCAGTTGAGGCTCGTCATAAGTCCTCATGCACCAAACCCAACAATTGTTCATGTTCAAAATTCGTTTAACAAATCCAACCATTGTGTTCAGGGCTTGTCCCTCACCCATCAAAACCTTTGTATTCTAGACTAATTGTAAATATCTTCGCATTCAGTCTTTACGTCATAGGCAGGTCATGCACCTCCTATCCTTTTACAATCGTAGTTGCATCTCATAAACCGCAGTGAGAATTTGGCGCCCTTTCAACCTTGATCCAATTCTGCAAGCCTTCTATTGCAGAATTGAATCAAGGGGAGCCATCTGTAGACACCAAAAATTCTCACCCCATAAAAACAAAATTAAAAACAATTCAAATAAAATAAATGGGGTGTCATCCTTCTATCTTAGAATGCACTAAACGTGCATGCCAAAATGAAGTCATTGTTTATTATAAACTTTTCAAATCGATTTTCAAACACATGAAAAAAAAGAAAAAAAGAGATTGTGTCCTTTAAAAATGAATTTTGACAATAATCCGGTTTCAAACCCGTTCGTATATTATTTATTTATTTTATTTGTATATTGTATATTTGATATCTTTTTTTAATTACTTCGTGTTTTCGTTTTTAATCATTAGCGTTTTCGAAGATTTTATTTAGATCGAGGCATGACTCACTTATTTTCCTAACCTGTATTCTTCAAGTTTGATTAATGTCTTAGTTGTTGTGGTGTATGGAGGAGAAGCAACAGGTCTTGAGTTCAAGTTTGACTCTAAGCATATTGACACATCATTTTTTAGCCTTTCTCGATTTTCTCTTATGCTCACGTCGAAACCAAATTGAGCCCAGTGCAACACTCATACTGCCTTTGATCCACTCATAGCCAAACATCAAACCCTACTTTCCTCTATAAAAGCAATACTACAGTAGCCATAAAAATCAGCGACAACAGCCGCCTCTGATCTGATCGATCCCAAAAAAAAACAAATGTAGCCGACCTCCCCTCTCTACTCTCCATGGTTTTCTTCTTCAACCAAGAACAACAACCGACAACAATCCCAAAATATCCTCTCTGTTCATACATATCTTCATTTTCTTCAACCAACGACTGGCGAACAAGAGCATGGTGCTCTGCACCTTTTCATCCCCTTCACCATCGGTAGTTTTACAACTCAGCTGGTAACATAGAACATACATATTCTGCACTTGCCTCCTTCATTCTCGTCATCACCACGGTAATATTGCGACCAACTGGCGAGTCGGGTCGTACATGCTCTACGACTGTCTTCTTCTTTACTCACGACGAGTTTGCAACCACTGGCGAACATGGAGATTTTCTACCCTGCTCCTCACTCACGGTGTTTTACAACCCAAACTGACCAACAAGGAGCAATGGAGCATACATGTTGTATTTTTCCATTCTCTCGACTCTAGCCATCGAACAAGGAGCGTACATGCTCTGCATCGTCATCTTCTTCACGCCAGCCGGTGGACAAGGAAAGGAACACAATGGTTCCATCTCCCGTTCTCTTCGCCTGACTTGTGAACAGAAATATACTTGCTTCGGAACATCTCTCGTTCTCTTCAATCCAGTTGGGAAACAAAGAACATACACTCTGCCCTCTGCTCATCTCCCTCACGGTAATTTCGCCCCCAACTCATGAACGAGGAACATACAGAGCTGTCCCTCTCCATTCCTCTTCATTCTCCTCAAGTCGGAGCTGGCGAGACAAGGAGAACAATATGCTCCCGCCTCTTTCATTCTTGACACCGACGGTAATTTTGCATCCTATGGAGAATAAGGAACAACATACTCCCGCTGTCATTCTTCACACCAACAAACATACAGCTCTGCTTCCTCTTCAATCTCTTTATGGACGGTAATTTTTGTAACCTAACTGACGATTAAGGAGCATCCCTGCTCCATTCTTTCTCTTCAAGTCACCTGCAAATAAGGAAAATACAGCTCTAGCTCTCAACATTTTCTTCACCGACAAAATTTTGTAACCCGCTGGCGAGAGCAAGGAACATACATCTCTGCTCTACCTTCGTTCTGAGACGGTAATTTTGCAACCCAACTGATGAGCAAGGAAACACAGGCTCTGCGCCTCTTTCTTCTCTTCATTCACGATTTGCAACTCCCTGGCGTAAAATCTCGAATCACGGCGGTATTTTTGTAAACCCAATCGGCGAACAGGAAGTATGCTACTCCAGCTCTTCATCCTTTTCACTTTAATACTGGCGAACGGGGAATATACCTGCTCTGCTCTCCATCCTCGACGCTTCCGGTAATATTTGCAAATTCCAGTTGGCAACCAAAGGACATACTCACCGGTGATTCTCCTCGACATTTCTCGGGTGGTAAATCCTCCTTTCTTCTGAGTCCTTAACCATGCCAATCTCAGATCCCATTCGATTCTGGAAAATATTACTAAGCACCATCTTAATACGCTTGTATTATTACTGCTGAATTTGGTTTATGTTCCCTTATTTGCGTCTGAGTCCCACGATAATGGATTTTTGGACCGTCTGTATAAACTCCTCTCGAAACCTAGGCTGAGAAATAGAAATGTATCTAATATCCTTTGTTCTTGCCAAATGCCATAACCTGTTCTGGTGTCTTTGCTTTTGTCGATTGAATGTACCAATGGTACGATATGGCTGAAGTGGGTTTCTGTTTTGCTACATCTGGGTTATTCTGTTTGCATTGAATTCTATGTTAGCCTATCCATTTGTGCATAAGTCCGTTCGTACATGTTTGTTAAAGTTAATTAACCGTGGCTTGGAAAGATAGCATGGTTAAAGTTTTTTATATTTTTGATTGATTTCCTCGAGGCATCTTCTAAAATCGAATTTGGTTGAAGTCAACACATACAGTAGGATGGGACCATGACTCTACGTGCTCAGCTTCTTCGAACGAGGGTTTGGAATCCATGTTAGTCAGCTTCTCTAATCACTAGCAATCTGTTCACTTCCAACCGATCTCGTCTAAGTCCGCATTGTCATATGGTTGCGCATTGTATTATTTCCAGTACATGTTCTCTCTTGCGTACTGATATATAGTTGAGAAATAATGATGGCTCCAGCACCAGTTGCCCCGCAATTTGATATTTGGTTATGAGATTATATCTTTTCCGGGTCTTTTTGATTCTTACAACCTATGTTCTTGTTTTGATCGAGGTACCTACAATCGATTGGATAAGGGATTGCGCTTACTCGACTTCGACCTTCACTTGTTTGTCTTGGTGCTGCACTATGCTCGCCTAGTATGGACTAGACCGTATGCTTAGCAAATTGCGAATTTTGGTCCGACATGCATTCATCCCAATACAGCTGAAGTATACTTCATATATGTTGATTGAATGAAAAAACGGGGGCGGGCCACCCCGTAGGTTGGTTTCCTATCACCTACACCTCTCCTTGATCATGACCGACATTTTGTCTACATTCCTAGCATTGTTGTTTGCTGTTGCTGTCCTTGCGCATAGATTCATTTTCAAAATGGATTCAAAAAGCATGATTTTAATCTAGTCTTCACTTGAAACCAACTCATTTAATTGCAAAGTCTTGCTTTGTTATGCTTTTCTCGTTGTCTTAACATCATCTTCAATTTTTATAGCGGTTCTGTTTTGCCTCTGTTATGCTTTCGTTGTTGCTTTCGCTCCATTGTATATGCTCTCCATTGTACACGTGTTATCTCGCTTCTATGCCCTTCTCGCAACCCTACAATTGATTGATTCGTTAATCCGGACCTCTATCTAAGCCCTAGTATTTACCCTAAAACCTTTTTACTGACAGAAAGTTTTGGATGTATTATCGATCCACACCTAACGGGTCTCTCATTCGTTTCGTGGGGCAATAATCTCTTATAACTTCAGAAAATACCTTAACCACCATTATAAGTATATAAGAACAAAACTTCAAAAAACAAGCCCTTAAGGCCATTTTAGGAGGGCTTAGGATGCGAAACCACCCCATGCCTAGCGGGTCTCTCATTCGTTTATGTGGGTGGAATCCCCCTTTGCCTTCAACACACCCGTAATCAAGAGTTAATAAACCAATAAACCAATCTTTTTCACTTGTTAATATCTCACAAATCAGCCAAAATCAACGAGGCCCAATTTTCGGCCCAACTTCAAGCAAGGCCCCATTTTTGGCCCGGCTTCTAGTAACGCCCATTTTTTGGGCCCAACTCGGCCCAATTCTCCCAAAAGCCCAACCTGGCCCACTTCCGAGGCCCAAACCAGGCCCATTAGCTCAAATTTGGCCTACAACCTCAATTCCATCCCAATTCTGCTCAATTTCAATCCAAAATCGATTTAATTTAATTCAATTCCAATTCATTTAATTCTTAATTCATGCAATTCAAAAGTCAGCCAAGCAAGGCCAAGGCAAGCCCAAGGCAAAGCAAAAGGCAGGCAACGCCAAGGCAAGCGCATAGCGCAAGGCAAGGCCAAAGGCAGGCAAGGCGGAAGCAGGCAAGGCAAAAGGCAGGCCAGGCGAGGCAAGGCAAGCCCAAGGCAAAGCAAAAGGCAGGCAACGCCAAGGCAGCAAGCGCAAGGCAAGGCCAAGGCAGGCAAGGAAGGCAGGCAAGGAAAGGCACCAATTCAAGGTCAATTCAATCCCAATTCAATCAAAATTCATTCAACTCCAATTCAATCTCAATCTCAATTCAATTCCAATTCAAATCAAAATTCATTCAACCATGATTCAACTTCGATTTCAATTCAATTTCAATTCCATTCCAATTTCTCCGACACTCTAAATGTCTCACACCAGAGCGTCTCACAGACTTTGTCATTCCAATGATTCGAATGTCTCATAGACCTAAGCGTCTCACAGACCCGAGCGTCTCACAGACCCAAGCGTCTCATAGACTTCGACATCTCAGGGTTTCAAACGTCTTATAGACCCGAGTGTCTTACAGACTAACATTCGAAACTCAAACTTCTCGAACTCCAAATTCTTCAAAAACTTGAATCCCTCAAAACTCTTCAAAAACCTCAAAATCCTAAACACTCGTGAACTACGTAAGGTCTGATCTCAACAGGGAGTTGAGTACGTAGGCAGCCCATCTAGGGTGCGACCCCATTCCAATAAAAAACCCCTTTCCCACTCTAAGGTGTTCTTCATACCTCTCCAAACATTCAAATCCCCTCTGACTCCCACAAACCCTCGACTTCTTCAACTCTCAAATCAGACTCCAAATCTTTCATTCTATACTCATTCAAATCCATCAATTCCTCTTCTTGGCGCTAGCTTGGCAGAAAAGCTCACCTCATCCACTCGTTTTCTCTCCTCCTATCCTAATCCTATCACTGGCTTTTAAATGAATCTCTCTAAAAAGGTTTTGGAAGAAGGTAATCCCGACAATTGGAGACCGAGGTTTCCTCGGGCACCAATCCGAAGTTGTGGTCGTTGCCACTTCTAAGGGGTGTAACCCAGTGCGAACCCACCATAGAATCTCTAGTATGATCAGATAAGTCCTATCCATAGGCAACAAATCATAGAGTCAATTAACGGTTCTTAGAACCCTTCTCCCCCCTTCCTAGTTGCTTAGGTCAAACTAGGTGGCGACTCTAGTCAATTTCCGCCCTTAGGGCATAAGTCCGCGTGGAGCCCATTGAGAGCGGGTGTAGTGTTCACTTGCACTCCCCCTTATGCTTTCTGGGAAAGATGGACGATCTAGTAGGTATTTGAGGGATGCCTGAATAATGGGTTTTCACCCTCCACAGAATGGCAAATTTCTATCTAGACTTCTTAGTTATACCATATTTAGATAGACCCCCCTCATACCGAAAAATCACCCTCCACACATTGTAACTGACATCGGGACACAATTCAATTGTGACAGTTTCCGGGAATTTTGTAAGCAATGGAAAATAGAAATAAGTTTCGCGTCGGTAGCGCATCCCTAGGCCAACGGGCAGGACGAAAATGCAAACGGGCAGATCATAAAGGCTCTAAAGAGAGGTTAGGAGGCAAAAAGTGAAATTGGGCAGAACAACTACACCAAACCCTATGGTCCTATCGGATGACAGAAAAGGACCAACCGAGGAAACACCCTTCAGATTAACGTATGGCCTGGAGGCAGTCGTCTCGGCCGAAATCATGATCCCGTCAATCCGCTGGGAATCCTACGATGAGCGGATCAACGGTGAAGAATAAAGGACAGTCTAGACCTGCTCGTAGAGAGAAGAATCGTTGTAGCAGCACGGATGGTAAAAGACAAAAGGAAAGTAGAGAAATACTTCAACCGCAAGGTCAGGGAACGAAGCTTCGTTCCAGGTGAGCTGGTTCTAAGAGAGGTTAAGCAGCCCAAGAAGCTCGATCCTCCGTGGGAGGGCCCTTATATTATCCATCAAAGGGTTGGGCGAGCCTCATATCACCTAAAGAATGTCGAGGGATACGAGTAGCCCCATTCCTGGCACGCAGAATGCTTCAAGAAATTTTATGTGTGAATATCGATGTAATGCTTCACAAACATCAATAAAATGGGATTATTTTTAAGGATCCATGCATTGAAAGAAAGACCCGGGCTATGTCGGCCGGGTGAAAGAAAGACCCGGGCTATGTCCCGGCGGCTATAAAGCCTCCAAAAATGAAAAGAAACACCCGGGCCACGCCCTACAGGATGCAATGCCTTAAAACCCTTGTCACGAGTCATCACACTCAAACAGGAACAAAAACGAAAAACCCACCTCCAGAAACACGAGGAGCTCTGGTCGCCTGTAATGGGTGAATCATTAGGTGTGGGACGCCACACCGTACCTTGGTCAGAACCCCCTCGAAACTCTTTCTCCCCCCAAAGAGAAAAAGAAAAGAAGGGGGAATGACCGCAAGTACCATCGCTTGGCTATCAAAAGCAAGGATAGGGAAAAGACAGATAGGAACGACCGGTCACTGAGTGCGACTGCAGACGTTGTGATCTGAGGTTGAAATGGTGTAAAATTAAAAGAAAAGAAATTAAAAACTCAAAATAAACGTCGGGCTGCAAACAAATCCCGGTCGCAGTAGTATAGTGAAAATGTAAGCGACCGGATATCGAACCACGGGACTAATGTACATATTGTAGTACCTAAGCGTGTCACAGGAGGGGGGATTAATTGACTTGTTTATATAAATAAAAGGAAAGATAAAATGACTAAATTAACAGATAAACTAAGCGGGACTCTGGTTCACATTAATATAATATCTGTTCTTTCATGCTAGGTCTACTGGTTTAATTATAACTGTTTGGCAAGATTCCTGATATTTTCTTAAGGTCCGATGAAAACTCATAAGAACTCGTTCACCTGTAATGCAAGGTCCGATGAAAACTCAAGCAAAAGCCTGCGAACGGCAGAGGAGTGTTGAGGGATTACATTTGCAACTGAGTACTAACTTAAACGATGAAAATAAGTTTCCCCCAGTTTTACGGCTTAATCAACCCATCTGTTTCCAACCGATGAAATCAAAAACAGACTTAGTAAAGCATTTTAATAAATTCATGAGGTTTATTAAAAGGATGGCGAGAAAACCTTTAACCGTAACAAACTTTATTAAAATTAAAACCAGTAAAACATATTGCATAATTAATACAGAAACATAATAATTATTCCCAGAGTATACGTAAACTAGCCTAACATATTAAATAGATAGACAGAGACAAGAGTAATAGAAATCATCCGTAATCACTCCGGCTCACTCTGCTATTTTGTATACGTAGGCTAGAGGTGGATTTGGTGGACTGTAAAATAAATAAAATAAGGAGAAGGCGGAAGGAGAGAAATGAGATGGGTGTGAATTGGAACTCCAGAGGAACCACGGAAGGAGCCTCCGGAAGGACACCGAAGAAGGTAAGCTGAGCGTTGTATTTATAGAGGAAGAAGAAATGAGCAGAGGAAGAAGAATCAGCAGAGGAGCAGCTCATTGATTGAGCTCGTTGATTGAAGCTTCACTGATTGCAGGGGACAGGAACAACGCGTGAGTAATTTCAGGTAGGCGCCGTCTGAATCAAGTTGCAGAGCGAGTCGGCGAAGAAGATAACCCGTTTCAGATCTGTATTTTTAGTCACGTCCGCCTCCTCAAATGAGGCGGTTGCATGGCGGTATGAATTGTGTCCGCCTAATACTCATGCGGTTGTTGTAATTCACGTCCGCCTGTCTCCTTCCTCTCACGTCCGCCCTGGTTTTAGGCGGTTGCAGTGTTTTTGTCCGCCCCCTAATGAGGCGGTTGCCTCTATCTTCTTCATTTCTAGTGTCGTCCGCCCCCTAATGAGGCGGTTGCATGCAAATCACGCTGCATGTCCTTCTCCACGTGACCTTCTTTAATCCTTATAAACATATATACGTTTTAGGTATTTTTCCTACAATTTAACAATAAAATACATCAGTTAATATAACAACATATTTATAGGAAAAACCCTAGATAAGTGAGAAACATTACTAAAAATGCTACAAATAATAGGGTGATAAAACCCTAATAAGTCTATATGTTTTGCACTTATCAAACTTCCTCACACTTGACTTTTGCTTGTCCTCAAGCAAATAAGGAATATAATTACCTCTAAGCCAAAATAATAAAACAAGATTAAATAAGTGTAGAAGGGAATTTAGACAAAGTGATAACTTGAAAGAATAATTCTGCTCTTAGAAGTAGGTTTTTATAAACAGTGAAGAAGAACAATTTAATAAAAGCATAGAAAAACTAGACTGCAGAAAACAAGTTAGATTAACCTGGGATTTCCCACCAATTTCATTCACTAACCTGGGGTGACAAGGGGTGTGAAGTAACGCCTTATTCCGCAATACCTTTCAACACCACGTACTCATGTTTATGAATATAATTTGCAATTATATTTACATTTCTTTTTGAATGTGCAAATTGTATATACAAAGCACATATTATTTTTATATATATTTTTTTTTAATTGCATTATTTTTCTGTACCCCAGACTTTCTCTCTATCCTTGTAGCGGTGTTGGGTCTTCTATCCCAGGTCAAGAGACCTTAGGTAGATAGGTGTTAAAGCACCCCAAAGAACTTAATAACCGGATAGACGAGGCCTGTTTTTGGTTTAGAAAAATTCATAAACAGTGGAGTACCTTGTCTTTATCCTTTTCTTTCCTTGACTTTCCACATATTTCCATAATCCCAAGCTAAACTAAATTGATTTTTACAACTAGCAGATCTATCATATTTTGAGTGAAAATAGAGTATTTTGATGGAAAATAATTGTATACAAACTCCTAAAAATAAAACCATCTTTCAGTTGTCACTTGACATAATTTCAGACACTTCTACAATTATTTTATCTCATTTTTATCAAATTTTTTTAAAATTTAGGCAGTTTAGAGTAGCAAAAAGTGAGTGTGGCATTATCGAACTACTGTCATAATTTCAGGGAAAGGTCTCTCCTTCCTCACACTTAAGAGGAGCAATGTCCTCATTGTTCAGAATTAAAATCAAGAAAATGACCTTTCAAATTATGACAGACTCATAAAGGATTAAATAAATACGGGTTGAACATTAATAAAATAAAGGAAGAACTGAAACTCCCCTTGTATCGTAGATTGAGGAAGGTATCCTTCCTCACACTTAGAGCTTTGGCAGGGGTGAGATGTTCCTCACACTTAAGTTTGCGCAAGTGTTCAACCGAAGATATTGAAATGCCTAGAGCAACTGAGGTTGCTCCCATAGGCGAGTTCAGCTATATATTCGAATATTTATTCTGAAAAGAAAATCATATATAGCCAGCAGAACTCAAGTGGCACCAAAAAGAAAATAAAAATATGGTAAACATAAATAATTAGGCATAAATAACTTTAAGCAAAAATAATACAGTACTACATAAAATAAAAACATGAAGCAAAACGAACTGTTACCTTCCTGAAGTTTTGATAAGGTTCAAACAGTATAAATCTACAAAATGTTAGTAAACAACAGAACAAAATAAAATACAATCAAATAAAATAAAAATAAATCAGGCGCGTGGTGGTGGAGGCTGTGCAGGTCCCTGGCTGTCTGAGCGAGGAGACGCTCTAGGAGCTGAGCGGTCTGTGCATGTAACCTGTCACCCTGGTCTAAGCGCTGGTGCACCCGTGACTGCTCAGCCAGCATCCTCTGCTCGAAGCTCTCAAAGTGCTGATGCAACTGCTGCTGCATCTGATGAAATGCCTGAAGCTGACTCTGTGGATCGGTCGAGTAAGGTAGGAGCTGGAGTCTGCATCACATCAGTAGTAGGCACGTAGGGCTCCTCTCCCTGTGCAGTGTCAGCGGACGGTGGGTCGGGATCAGCCGAGTGTGTAGCTCCGTAGAGGGTCCTGCTGCTGTGGATGAAGCAGTGGAAGACTGAGCAGCGGTACCTCTGACCCAAGTACCGTCATCTGAGCGCATAAAGCCCCAGCTCCGCACAGTCTGCAGTGTGACTGGGCGCTTTCCTGTCCTGATCTCTACAGCTCGTGTGACATCTGTGGGAAGGACAGTGAAGAGGTGGTACCAGATGAAGAAGGGAAAGATGGGAGTGATCTTCTTCTTCTTTGTCCTCAGATAGGACACCACCTTGTGGAGCTGGCCAAACATAATGTGGCTGAAGGAGAGGCGCTGAGCAGGCGGGAAAGGAGCGAGGAAATAGTCAAGTAGAGCGCAATCCTCATCAGACGCATCGTGTGCTGCGAGGGGCGAATCTGATGGGCTATGATGTCCAAGAGAAGCCTCTGCTGCAGTGTAGGGAAGCTCGTGAAAGGGAGGACTTCCTTGTCCTCCTCCCCTCTATGTCGGATCCTCCGACCTACATCCTGAAGCCATCGGGTCTTCGACATATGCATATAATCCTCTGTGAACCCCCGGTGATCTCCAGGACCAATCTGGATGCGTAGGATGGACGAGAATGTGATGGGTGTGATCTCCACAGGGTGATGGCGCACGTAAGAGGTGATGCTCAGATTGCCCGCCCGGGCATTCGCATAAAACTCTCTCACGAGCTCCTCACAGAAGATTCCCGCACCCATCTTCAGGACCATAGAAAGTCCATGTCTGGCAAACAGTGTATCCACCTCTGCATCCTTTAGTACCTCAGGAGCAAATCTCTTCTCCATAATGAAGTCCTTACCTAGATCAAACCAGGCTCGGGCTTCTGCCGAAATAAACCCGTCATCCCGAAGATCCGGATGACGATAAGGAGCAGAAGAAGATGATGCCCCGGGGTAGTTGCCCCTAGTAGATCTAGAACCAGATAGACCACCACGCATACGAGGAGGCATACTAATATATAGAATTTTAAAGTAAACAAATATTAACAGATAACAATTAACATTTAATATTAAACAGAATAATAACATAAAAAATTAATATCAAACAGAGCATTAAAATTTTACATAAAGAACTAAGTAAATTAACAAAAAACAGAAACGTTAATAAGAAACATAGAAATTAATATCAAATAGAACATTAATATTTAACATAAAATAGAAAACAAGTTGAACAAAGAATGAAACATGAACAGAATAACTATACAACATAAATTCTGTCGAAAATTCGACAGAGTCTCCCCTAAAATTCTTCGTTTCTCCACAAAAAATTCAGTCAGATTTCAAGGTATTTATACCGTCACCAATCAAATCTATAAATAACAACCTATAATCATAATATTCATTCGTTTAATAATCAAGGCAAAATAAAACTGAAAATGCTAGTTTTAACAAGGATTTTCGTAACTAACATTCACCAATTTTAGAATTCATCAAAAACACCCAATCTAAGTGTAATAAGTGAAGATTTAACCTTGTATATGTATATTATGATTATAGGACAAATTCGAGGGAAATCTAGCAAATTAAGTTCGAAATTTTCGAATTTATGAATTAGGGATTCGAAACTTAGCTCCTAATTTCTCCTAATGTAGTTCATCATTTACAGATTTGAAGCTATAGAAACGTAGAGAATTGAAAAACGAAGATTTCGGTACTAACCTTGTATGATTTGGTGGAGAAACGAGGAAGAAATGTTGAATTGAAAGCTGGGGGAGTCGCGCACCTGCGTTCTTCCCTGTCGTCTTCGTCGGGTCGAGTTTGGAGAATTGGGGAAGAACGATTTATTGAAACGCAGCGTCGAAGTGTTTTTTTTTTCTATAACGAGTCGCGTCCGCGTGGAGATTAGGCGGACAGAGGGGCGGTGTGGTAGTGATGTCCGCATGGAAATGGGGCGGTTGTCCACGCGGACAACCCCCTGTTTCGCTTTTTTTTTTTGATTTTATCCTTGCTTATACAACAACAAAAATAATAGATGAAATAAAATAATGGGTTAGTAATAAAAATGACATAAATTATAAGTTAGTAATTAGATAACATAAATTATAAGTGAGTAGTTAATTTACATAAAATTTAAATGTTAGAGACAATGGAAAGTAAATGTTAAGGACAATGGAAATTAAATGTTAATAATAAGAGAGTTAGAAGTTAGATGTCAGAAGTCAGATGTCCGTAGTTAGATGGCCAAAGTCAGGTGTCCAATGTCAGATGTCCAATTAATATTAACAGATTATTAGATAATTAATATTAACAAAATATAGTAGATAATTAATATTAACAATAAACAAAATATTATAGACATAATATTAACAGAATAAAGAGAACAGAATATTTATAATTAACAGGTGAATAATCCGGGGCTTAGGAACTAGAATAAATCTAGTCCCCGGCAACGGCGCCATTTTGCAGACGTTATATTGTGAGTGGTTTAAGTGGTGTAATTAAAATTAAAGAAAAGAAATTAAAACCCAAAATAAACGTCGGGCTGCAAACAAATCCCGGTCGCAGTAGTATAGTGAAAATGTAAGCGACCGGATATCGAACCACGGGACTAATGTACATATTAAAGTACCTAAGCGTGTCACAGGAGGGGGGATTAATTGACTTGTTTATATAAATAAAAGGAAAGATAAAATGACTAAATTAACAGATAAACTAAACGGGACTCTGGTTCACATTAATATAATATCTGTTCTTTCATGCTAGGTCTACTGGTTTAATTATAACTGTTTGGCAAGATTCCTGTTATTTTCTTAAGGTCCGATGAAAACTCATAAGAACTCGTTCAACTGTAATGCAAGGTCCGATGAAAACTCAAGCAAAAGCCTGCGAACGGCAGAGGAGTGTTGAGGGATTACATTTGCAACTGAGTACTAACTTAAACGATGAAAATAAGTTTCCCCCAGTTTTACGGCTTAATCAACCCATCTGTTTCCAACCGATGAAATTAAAAACAGACTTAGTAAAGCATTTTAATAAATTCATGAGGTTTATTAAAAAGATGGCGAGAAAACCTTTAACCGTAACAAACTTTATTAAAATTAAAACCAGTAAAACATATTGCATAATTAATACAGAAACATAATAATTATTCCCAGAGTATACGTAAACTAGCCTAACATATTAAATAGATAGACAGAGACAAGAGTAATAGAAATCATCCGTAATCACTCCGGCTCACTCTGCTATTTTGTATACGTAGGCTAGAGGTGGATTTGATGGAATGTAAAATAAATAAAATGGAGAAGGCGGAAGGAGAGAAATGAGATGGTGTGTGAATTGGAACTCCAGAGGAACCACGGAAGGAGCCTCCGGAAGGACACCGAAGAAGGTAAGCTGAGCGTTGTATTTATAGAGGAAGAAGAATGAGCAGATGAAGAAGAATCAGCAGAGGAGCAGCTCATTGATTGAGCTCGTTGATTGAAGCTTCACTGATTGCAGGGGACAGGAACAACGCGTGAGTAATTTCAGGTAGGCGCCGTCTGAATCAAGTTGCAGAGCGAGTCGGCGAAGAAGATAACCCGTTTCAGATCTGTATTTTTAGTCACGTCCGCCTCCTCAAATGAGGCGGTTGCATGGCGGTATGAATTGTGTCCGCCTAATACTCATGCGGTTGTTGTAATTCAGTCCGCCTGTCTCCTTCCTCTCACGTCCGCCCTGGTTTTAGGCGGTTGCAGTGTTTTTGTCCGCCCCCTAATGAGGCGGTTGCCTCTATCTTCTTCATTTCTAGAGTCGTCCGCCCCCTAATGAGGCGGTTGCATGCAAATCACGCTGCATGTCCTTCTCCACGTGACCTTCTTTAATCCTTATAAACATATATATGTTTTAGGTATTTTTCCTACAATTTAACACATAAAATACATCAGTTAATATAACAACATATTTATAGGAAAAACCCTAGATAAGTGAGAAACATTACTAAAAATGCTACAAATAATAGGGTGATAAAACCCTAATAAGTCTATATGTTTTGCACTTATCACTTCTCCGAAATACCTCTTCCCTGAAGCGCTCCTTTTCCGCTTTTGAGGTTTGCTTTCGCTCGTTCATGCTCTTTTTCCATTTCAAGTTTATCTGTTCGGTTGGCAGTCTGGTGCTTTCACCTTTCCACACAATCCATCTTTCTTCTTATACTATGTTCATAAGTTGATCAATCTGGAAGTTCGCTTTTCTCTGGCATTTGATGAATACTAGTTCATCAATTTGTTGCCGTAAATTGTTATTACTAGATGAATTCATCGGCGACCAGCAAACAGTGGTCCATTGATGTTTATGTAGTATCAAGGAACCTTGGAAAATTTTACCTTCTTCTGTGGAATGCATGCTGTTTTGCCGTGCGTGGAGGATCTGATGCGGAAATTTCAACTTTTGTTTGCTCTGGAGCTAATTGAAAAACTACATGGTAATCTAGACAATATGGTTGCCACATGGAAATACTTGCCTAAGGTTGGGTCATCACTCATCAGTTCCTCTTGGTAGCTGATAGTGGGTTCGGATGTATTCATGGAATGTGCTTGGCATGTGATGTGCAGTCGAACTTGGATAAGTGACTTGGATGTTCATTGCATGTTGTTTCCTTTTACATATCATTCTTTTTATTTCGTAAAACAAATATTGTTTTAATTCTGCAAGTTATTCATGTACTGTCAATTCTGCCAGGTAATTGTAGCTCATCAGGGAGTGTTCCTAGCTTGCTAATATAAATGAAATTCTGCTTTGATGATCAGCTTTCAACTAGTTTGTTCTGTTGCTGCAGAGTTTGAGTAAAGGGATATTGGGAACTTACTGTCAGTTGTGCAACTTCTCATCAAAAGGTTTAGAAATTTCTTGAGTTTCTTCCCAGTGTTAAAAGGAAGTGAATGAATGACCCCGCTTCTTGAAATGGAACTTTCCGTATTGATGAGTATAACTATATGAAAGTTGATTTAGAATTGCTTTTATTAACCCTTTTCTTTGTCAGCTAGTGATAATTTAAGATACTGGAAATACCTATTATCAGAGGAGAGTTGTGAAGATGTCTTCTGTGATAAGGGAAGCAGGATAAAAATGGACATGGAGATAGTGGAACATGAATGAAGAAACTAACTTTGTTGGAGAATTGGGGGCCCACTTATCAATACAAGCTTTCATTTATAATCTAGTGCCTCTCGGAGACCACTTTTCAAGTGACAGGTTAACGCTTTTCAAGTGGCAGGTTAACGCTTTTCAAGTGACAGGTTAACACTTTTCAAGTGACAGGTTAACGCTTTTCAAGTGACAGGTTAACGCTTTTCAAGTGACAGGTTAACGTTTTTCAAGTGACAGGTTAACGTTTTTCAAGTGACAGGTTAACGCTTTTCAAGTGACAGGTTAACGCTTTTCAATCCACAGGTTATCCATTTGCCAGCATTAAAGATTGACAGAAAACATGTCTTCTTTTAAAATTTACATGTTGTCTTTCATATACAACTTAAAATGCAGTACCAATACACCACAAACTGAATTTGTTAATTCAAAGGGCACCACACTAATTCATAATACCAATGTCAATCATGATTACACAACACAATCTGTACCATTACAAACGTTGAAACTGATTTGCAAGAGACATCTCAATTGAAAAAGCCATATGTTGAAACTGATTTGTCAAACAAGGCTAGAAAATATAATGAACGTTACTCATTTTCTTCATTTTTTGGCCCCTCTCTTTTGTCTTTTGCATCTTCCCTTTCCTTGAATGTAAAGTAATGCCTTCTCTGTCAGTTTTTCGGCAAATTCGATAAAATCCCCATCTTGATACAGCAAGCGTGCAGCAATACACTTTCTATAGAAATCCCTAAACTTCTTGCTGATAATATCCCCAGTCACTTTGTCACTTACATGCCAACAACTCATACTACCTTTCTTTGAAGATCAAATAGTTTGTTTTGTAACCCAAGTTACAATGTTGTTTAAATCACCAAAAATCAACCAGTCAAAGATAAAAGTTAACCAAATGTAAGGCAAATGTGAATGACAGGTTAACCAAATGTGAATGACAGGTTAACCAAATGTGAATGACAGGTTAACCAAATGTGAATGATAGCATGTTTAAAAATAACTTAAAATTAATGAGATGAACTCTCTACTGTGTGGTTGAATGAATGATTCGGCAGATAATTCATAAAAACTCATCTTCACCATGAGTGGGATCAAGAGAGCTCCCTTAAACTACTGAGTTCTCAGGTTAGAATCAACAATAAAATTAATTTGAAATCCACAAGGCAAACTGACCTGCAAACTGGATGAATACTGTGTAATCACAAGGTAAAAAAAAAACTATCTCCCCTACTGATGCAACTGTTCTATGCCTAATGGCTTCTCCTTCAATCATTTCTCAAGCAAATCAGATAGTAACATAGATCACAAGAAACTACAGCACATAAACTTGGGCAGCAAAGCTACCTGTGCAAGATTTAATTCAGACGAAATAACGTCAAGGAGGGTACAACAAATTATCAGCAGCAGAAGCAGCTTGACCACGAAGACAACCAGTTCTCCTAGCAGCAATGAGAGAACAGTCAGTTACTGCTGCGACTAATTCCGGTGAATGAAGAGTCATGAGGAACAGAGCTAGAAACACAAATAATGAATGAAATACAGAGTTTAAAAGCCTACAAATGGCACATTACTTACCAAATGACGGATTGCTTCACTATCGAATAACACCAAACTAGGGTTAAACAATTGCTCTGAATCGATGAGCTCTGTGAATTTAGGGCTAAGCTAGACTATCGATTTTGGGACAAAACTGTATCAATTTTGTGTAATTTGAGGGAAATCGATCTGAAGAGCTCTCCAGGGAGGAAACGTTGTCACTCGTCGTTTGAAGAGAATTGGGAAGAGCTGCTCTTTGGGGGAAGTTGTTTGTTTCTCCTTTCGGTATTGCAATAGCCTTCTTTTTTTTTTTTCTACACGCTGTGTTTTAATCTCTTGCAGCACTCCTGCATATATTCCTGCAGCATATGAGCCACGCTCACCACACTAGTTAGAAAAAACATCTTTAGTGTCGGTTATAAAACCCTTTAGGCGTCGGTTTTCAAACCGACACTCAGCAGGGTGTCACTGCAGGTTGTATCTGAGGCGTCGGTTTCGGAAGCGAGACTTCAGATGTGTGCTATGGTGTGGGTTTTGTAAAACGACGCTTTAGGCTTTTTAAAACCGAAGCTTTAGACCATGCCTATGATAGGGATGTATGAGTTTGTGGTGTCGTTTCAATAAAAAACCGACACCTTAGAGTATTCTTAGGTGTCGATTTTGAACATATAACCGACACCAGAAGTGTATTTTTAGAAAAAAAATAATAAAATGCTAACGAGTCGGTCTTTTAAAAACGACACCTAAGGGAATTCTTTTTTTTTTTTAATTTTGCACCCCATGTAATAAGAGTCCACACTGATATATTATTCAAATACACCACCTCGTAATAATATGATACAACCTTATTAAAAGCATTTACATTGATACAAAAGTTCACCAATTACATATGAAATTTCCTATCACACGATTTCCTCCCCTCTAATTATGTGTACGTACAAGGGAATCACCATAGCATCAAGCTGTCTTGCTACAACAAAACAAACAGACAGCTGGTAACATTTTCATTCTTACACAGGAACGATCATTGATTACATGTCTCCAAACGGAATTTCCTACCTTGGTTGACAGCAATAACTTCTTGTTGCTGAGGATCTCCATCGTCTCTTCCGTCATGTTTCTAACATCACAACCATATAAGCAAAGGAGCCTGCACTAGGTAACCAAATCTTTGAGTCACAAAAGTAACTCCCAGCAACAGAACATTTATAGAGTAGCCGAATTCCACTACTTGCTGACCTCTTCTTTAATTTCACGCTCGATCCTGAGGCGAAATAGTTCTCGCTGAATCTTCACCACAACATACTCGATCAGACAGAGAATGAGTGCCTCTTTAGGCGAAACATAGTCAACACAAAGTTGACTGCCCGGCGTGGTGGACTTTATGATATTCGTAGGTCTGTAGCTCTGAAAAACCGGTATGCCTCTCCTCGGCTGAATGGATTTCTTCCTTTTCCTCATCATTCCAGAGTTGTAGCAGTGTGGAAAACATTAAGAAAAGATAAGAAGAGAACATTGCAGCACAAAATGGATCTAAACTTAGTATTTTATCTAAGAGTTTAAACTGGTGGAAACTATATTTTTAGACATTTTTGCTCAAAAGCGAGAGTATGATATTGAAGCTTAATTGAATCTTTTTTAATGCCGAAAAGATTATTAAGTAAAAACAGCAAAATGAAGAATTTTAAAGACAATTAATCGGAAAGGCAAAGCTGAAACAACAATTTTGAGCAAGAGTAACTGTTGAACACCTTTTGCATTCAACCTGTTTGAGATTTCTAGAAACATATTATAGGTTTTAATAGCTTTCCTCCGAAAAAATCTCAGCTTGCTAC
Source organism: Limonium bicolor (assembly GCA_023374045.1). NCBI lineage: Eukaryota > Viridiplantae > Streptophyta > Magnoliopsida > Caryophyllales > Plumbaginaceae > Limonium > Limonium bicolor. Next base: position 21,733 of record JAIOTZ010000706.1, read on the forward strand.
AAATATTCTTGGTTTACATCATTGAAAACAGGTTTATTGATGGTAAAAGAGCAAGAGCAGACTTAAATAGGGGAGTGTTAGGAACGGATATGTTGTAGCAATGAGAATGCATCATGCAAAGTGGTAATTTTTGAAAGTAAAGAGGACAATAGTTCAGTTTTAGCATAAACAACCGAAGGCATACATTGACCATAAGAAAAAGCTGCATGTAGATACAGTACATACAGTAAAAAACAGGTCCAACCATTCATGATTACAGCAGAAGTATAACCAGAATCGGAGTTGGCTAGCAGCAGTATAGGTAAGTAGATACAAATTAAGTTCCCAATGTTCAAGTGTTTCACTGTGACAGGTTTTGAAAAAATCAGCTAATAGAGAGGATCAGTTTGGTTAACTGATCAGTTTATACCCCTTTTTTTAACAGCTGAAAGGCATATATTCTTCACATAATTTCTGCAATTTCTCAAATTCAAAAACATGCAACCTCAGCTTTATTGAAAAGGCAAACAAGACTGCTTATACAAAGTTATACAATACATATGCTTTTGAAATTTTCAGTGTGTTGAAGCTAAAACTGTTTGTTTTTAAAACAGCAGCAACAGGAGGCATGTACCATGCTTTTCTGTTTAAGCATCCTGTTAACAAGGATTTTAAAAACAAGTACAGAAATAGACACTAGAAGGCTCCTAAAATAGCCCAAGAAATGCACATTTGATAGACACTACAGTTGTTGCCTTATATTTAAACAATCAAGTGAACTGATTTTTAAATAAGTCAATATGTTTGCATACAGCTATAGTCTGTGCAGAAAGTGCTAACTAATAGATACATTCAGTATGTTAGAAAAACTAAATGGAAGAAGCATGTGTAGTAACCTTATCGTTTCAGATTCTTAATAGCTGAAAAGGTAGTCCGTGACAGACCAAAATTGAATACTAGATCAAACAGGCATACACCTCTTGTGAAAATTAAAAGCGAAATAAAACTATGAAACTGTTATGATAGCTAAAGAGGTCAAACATATTTACTACATGTCATACTGTGGCTTGTACCAATAGGCAAAACTGAAGAGATAAAAGGGTGATAATCATGGTCATAAGTGTTCTTGTGACAGACCTGTCGATAGTAGTGAAAAAATCATGAATAAAATAAAGTCAAACTTCTATTTTAATAACAGCTCATAGATCAGTTGTCAAAGCTCGGCATAAGCAGGTTTACAATCAATGTTTAAATCAGAGAGAGTTTGTGTTTTTGTTAGCAGCAATACCAAAAGCGAACTTGCACATAACTTCTGTTCTAATAAGCAGAATATCTATACCTGATCTTGATTAAGTGGGAAATCAAAGATAGATAGATAAATTTCAGCAAAAGTAATATATACACGGAAATTAAAGCCTCTTCTAAGATAACTAAGCTGGAACTATGTTTGGAGGTTTACTCGTGTTTGCATTGCTTTTTTTTGAAGGAATAATACTTGCCGTATACTGTAACCAAAATTATAGATGTGTTTGAAACCCAGTGATTTTTAGAAGCAAAAAATAGAAGCAGTGTAAACACTTGCTCTGCTCTATACTTTCAACTTGCAGTAATACCAAACAAAGGTTTTCACAGATTTTATCAAACTGACCAAAATTGGATTAGACTATGCATACATGCTGTTGTATAAATTGGATTTTATCAAACTGACCAAAATTGGATTTACCAAACAAGGTTTCACAGATTTATGTGTTGGTAAAACCTTCAACCTGTTTGGCAGAGTCTAAGTTGACATAGCTCAGTCGAACAGTTCCAAGGAGATGCCCTGGAAGTTTGTCCTCTTCCTGTGCCTGTAAATTTGCAAGTAGCTAGGGTCAAATATCATATGAACATATGACAAGGGACTGCAGTATCTCAGATGAAGAACACTTGACTTGCTCTTGTCGTATAACAACAAGAACTTATTTCCTTGAGAAAATAACATAATAGAGGATAGTTAAATGTGACGGTACAAACCTCTAATAAGATTGCAAGATCAACAACTAAGCTTGTAACATATCCAAGAACAGACCAATGACGCTCCTTGCCACAGAAGATGAACCGATATCAACATCAATCTGCATAAAAAGCCGATTAGTGCATTATATTGCATTCAGGTATTTACAATGAAACATGATATCAGAAGTCAAGTTGTGCTTAATAACTACCTTAAAAAGATAAATGGTTATAGCCAATTAAATCATGCCAATTGCGGTGAGCAGTATGTCTGAGGTATCTAATCACTAAGCTACACAGTAATTTGGAATGCTTAAGTGAATCAAAATAAGGATGATGAGCAGGTCACCTACATGGATCCTAATGTTAAGTAGCAGTTATGTATCATCAAGTTTACACTACTAGAGGACTACACATACGGAAAATGTCCACATAATACAAGAGCAAACACCAGATATCCCGGAAAGTATACAGTGGGCAAGTCATAAGAAGATTTAATTACTTCCAAAAAGTATCTTGTCTCAGATATCTGCAGGTTACAGCTTTTCCGAGGAGGCAAGCTTTAGTTCCAACTGCTCGCTTGACCATCCAGTAACCCTGAGACACCAAGAAAAACAATTAGCATCTCGAGCCGAAGCAAGCATCATATCGCTAGACCAAATGCCCATGGGTGAACAAGTTGGTCTTTACTACATCACCACATTATCTCTTTTCTTCTTCCCACTTTATGGGACATGGGGAGATCTTTTACCTTTACAATGCTAGGAATTAGCTTAAATCTTGAATCACGAAACATGTCAGTGCCATCAAAAACCTTCCAAGTAGAGAACTTTTATCGACAAGCGTGTCACTGGCATAATAAAGAGCATATTGTAGTTTGGTTTGACTGGAATCTGTTCGTAGGAAAACATATTACAATGGTAATCAATGTTTGGATCTGAACAAAAGAAGTTGACAATGCCTAATTTACAAAAGTTAACACTAAAGAAAGATTAAAAAAATAAGTGATCATTCATTAGTAATGAGCATTTCGAAAAGAAAATTATAAAAGAAGACAAGATCACTCAAATTTTCGACCACTATATATCTGTATTAATGCACGATGAGAAGAGCATGGCAAGAAAGAGCTCAAAGGTTTAAGAGCCAGTTTACCCTGCCAGATGCTAAAATTTCACGGCTCATCTTGATTCAAAATTCGCTAAGTAATTATCCATGAAGAGAAAACAATATCAAAAACCAGTTAAAGATCGAAACAACTGTTTACCTGTAGGTTGACAACGAAGATGAATGGGAGCTTTTTCCCAGCATCTCACTGACAATAAAAAAGAGCATTATATTAGTTGGAGACTGAAGTGTGGTGTATGAGAGAACGGTAGTGCATTGAACTCGCACGCTCTAATCTAACCCTACCATGTTTGCTCCTTAATCGTACAGGTTAAGTTTGCAAAATTACCGTGACTTATCTTCACAAGGTGCGACAGAATGAAATCCAGTGATTCATAAATGTTCCTTAATCGTGCAAGTTAGGGTTGCAAATTTATAGTGACCGATACTATTTGCTTCAGCAAGGTGCGACAGGTAATTGAAAACTGAAATTAAGAAGATAAGTTCGAGTTAGTACCAGTTCTTCCAGGCTGGCCTCTTCAATCTGGTGCGACTGATGCAGCAGCTGTCATAAATCGACAAACAACAGAAGAGAATGGAGAATGGCAAAGACACAAGAAGAGAATGGCTCGCGAAGACACGAGAAGAGAAGGGAGACAGCAGCGGCGGTGAGTACCGGATGGCAAAGACACAAGAAGAGAATGGCGGAGGAAGCACTGGTGATGACAGCAGCGGCTGCGACGAGGGAGTCCACGGGCGGTTTCGTTCTGGGAGTGGAGGCATATTTTGCAGACCCATTAGATATAAAATACGTTTTTTTAAAAAACATTCTGAAGCGTCGGTTTATATTAAAACCGACACTCAAAACTAATCTATTGTGTCAGTTTTTATCGTGACCGACGCCTTAGCTATAATAATATACCCGCGAGGCTCCGCGCCAACAAAAATTGACTTTAACTATCTATAGCCTCACTTTAGTATAAAACCGACACCCTAGACTATCTAATGTGACGTCTTCTTAAAAACCGTTGCTATAGCCTCGACACTAAAGATCTATTTCTACTAGTGCCATTATGTCGAATTTGCACTAATTTTAATAGGTTTACAAAATATTTTTGTTGTAAATAGTTTATTTGTGGATATAATTGTAAATTGGGATTTCTATCTTTAAATTACGGGTAACTTATAAATTTATAATTTTTCTTAATTTTAAGAAAAAATATCAAAAATATAATATGTAACTTTAAAATATAATATTTTCATGACACATATATTGTAAAAGAATATGTGAATATATTCCTCAATTATATTAACATAAAGCTTATTAATTATATAATATATGAATCATGAATAAAAAATGAGAATAATGTGATAAAACTAGCTTGCTGAAAAGTTCAAATTATTAAATACCATCAATAATCTCACGATAAGTTAGAGAATAATCTGATGATAAGTTATATGAATAACAAACTAAGGGTAATCAGAGAATTGGAAGGAAAATTTTCACGGTCGTCTTCTATCTTCACTCACGATAATTTTGCAGCCCTAACTGACGAATATACATGCTCTACTACGCCTCACTTCATTTACTTCTTGTCTCAGCGCCTCTGTAGAGATTAATCACTGGAACTACTGCATCTTGCGACTATAACAATAGAAGTTTTTGATTTCTTCTGTCACACCGTGTGAAGCAAACGATAAGCATTCAGGAATTTCACGGTCATCTTCTTCTCTTCACTACGGTAATTTTGCAACCCTTACTGGCGAACAAGGAAATATATGCTCTGCGCCTCTCTTCATTCTCTTCTCGTGTCTGCGCCTCTGCAGAGATAAATCACTGGAACTGCTGCATCTCGCACTCCAGACTGAAGACGCGACTGAAAACCGGTAATATATTCGAACTTATCTTCTTCTCTCTGGCGGTTATAACAATAGAAGGTTTTGATTTCTTCTGTCGCACCTTGTGAAGCAAACGATAAGCATTATAGCAGTAGCTTAGTCCCTGCTGTTTGCAGAATCCAAAAGCTAGGCTGGAGTTTAAGCTTCGGAGTAGACTTTTACAGTATTGATGGTGTTCCCCTCCTCTGAAGCTGCTGTTAGTTTGTGCATTCCAGTAATATATCTCGTTTTGTGGTTATGGATGTGGAATTTGGAATATGTATGTTTCGAGGTTTGTTGGAGTCATAAAAAATGATATGCTTGTTTGGGTTGTATAGAATTTCGGTTTGGATCCAGTTTGGGTTATTTATGTTTTCTTTTGGTTTGGGTGGTTATGGGTTTCGGCTATTATCAGGTTTTGGGGGAATTGGGTTTGGGTGAACTCGGGTTGTACCAAATTGTGGTTTGGTTCGAGTTATTTCAGGTTTTTGGGTCACATTATTCAGTTTAAAATCCGGTTGAGTCGGATTGGTTTTTCTAGTTTGGGTCACTTTTGCCGGATTGACCTACTTTGCTGCAGTCAGTTAGGAGTCCTATAACTGACTCTGACAGTCACAGCCGTTGCTTGTAGCCACTTAGCGGCTGCAAAGCATGTAATCAACCTAGGTTGCACCGAAACGTTTCGGGTTTCCGAAACGGAGACGTTTCCGAAACGGGGAAACGGCAACTTTATAAAATACCCCCGAAACGGAAACGGCAATAACATATCCTAAATATATATATATATAATGTTAATAGACATATATTGAATTCTTAATAGTTGACTAACAAGTCCAAAAGAGATGTCATTGCAACTGCTCCTTAAATAAAAGATTCATTGTATTCTACTATCATATGAGTAAATATCCAAAAATAACAAGTCTACAACCACCTAGCTTGGAAAAAACACATTCTCCAATACCGGCTCATCAAGAGAAAGCTCGGCCATCTCGAGATATCCACCCTCTTCCAATGTTCCAAAAGTATCTCCACCCACATCCCACATCTTTGTTCTATCATTGTGATACTCTTCATTATTTCTTGAAAGAAGACGCAAGTTGTTGTGGACGAAGACCAATCTTCAACTCGCTTAGGAGCTAACTTATTCCTTGTATGTGAATGAATAAAATTATAAGTACTCCAATTTCTTTCACAGCAAGAAGAAGATGTAGGTTGTCCAAGCACTTTAAGAGCCAAAGATTGAAGCATAGGTGCTTGAGAACCAAAGTTAATCCACCAAGTGATAGGATCTGTCGTGCCCCTCCTAGAACTAGATGTCGTGTCTCCAAATGCTCCTTGTACAAATGAAAAGAAGCATATTCATCAATCACCTTGTTGAAATCTTCTTCATCTGGATAGAGTCTTTTGAAACATTTCATTCTCTCAATGGAGAGCTCAGCGTCTATATGAGGAGGAATTCTACTAAGATCCTCTTGAAGCCATTGATCACTATAGAACCTACAAAATGTATAAACATTAAGTGTATACGCTAAATAATTAAGAAAACTTACAAATGAATGAAGAAAGAATGAGACATATTACCTTGGATTCAAAGAATGAGCAACACAATGTAGTGGTGTGTTGCTTTTGGCCCATCGAGCAACAAGAATAATGTGCACCACCTCAAAGAATGAACTTTCATCGTCGTTCTCTTTACCTTCGTGTGAGTAGATCTTGCGTTTGACTTCTTCAATCATAGAATCCCACATCTCATAGACTAAATGAAGACATGGCTTGTCGGTGTCACAAACTCTAATCATGTTGTAAATAGGAGTGGTGAACTCAAGAATATAGTTCACTTTGTCCCACCATTCATCACTTAAAACTCTTTCTTTCACAAATCTTGCCCAAGCTCACCTTGATGGTCTTCTCGATAAGTTGACCATTCATCACTCATCACCATTGTCTCCAATGAGCGTCGTATGAGCTTAAACCTCTTAAACATAATAACAGTCGAAGCAAAACGAGTTTCGGCAATTGAGAGCAACTTAAGAGGAGAAAATTTGTTAAACATTGACAACCTCATGGAATGTGTCATTATAAAATTCTTGATCACCATAGCCTCATCACGAACCTCGATTATCCAATGACACTCTTAACGCCTCAGCATTACTCGGGATATTGTTGGGTGAGCATATGTTCTTCAAGGCAAGGTTAAGGGTGTGAACTACACAAGGAGTCCAAAAATATTAGGGTATATACCTTCAATTATTTCTCCCGCCCCTTTGCAGTTTGCGGCATTATCAGTGATGATTTGAACAACATTTTGATGACCAACACTATCAATCACCTCCCTCATCAACGTAGAAATGAAATGCTTATCCTTTAACTCACCCTCGCAATCAACCGACTTAAGAAACATAGGGCCATTTCGGTAGTAGCCATAAAATTGATGATTGGCCTTCTTTGTGGATCACTCCATCCATCTGTCATAATAGTCACCCCCTTTTGTGACCAAGTTCTCTTGGAAGGTTCTAGCAATCTTAACACGTTTGTCTTTTCTTGATCAAGCAAAGTAGTTCTCAATTTGTTGTAGCCAGGAGGAACATAACCACCTAAATTGTGGTTAGCAGCGAATGTGAAAGCCTTCACAAAATAAGGATTCCGGGCTAAGTTGAATGACAAACCACCGGTATAGAACATTCTTGCGATTTCTTGATCCAACACCGCTCTTGTTTCATTATCAAATGCTTTATCCAGAGAATACGAAGTAGTCTTTCTTCTCTTGTCCATTGAGGTGGAATTAGAAGAAACACCATGACAAGGCAACGGAACTTCTTTAAGGAGACCAAGTGCTTTCTTGTTTTCATATTCTTCTTCCAATCTTCTCATCTCTATCATATCATTTCTTTTCACCTTCTTACAACCAGCAATTCCTTTACCCGTAATATGAAGCAAATGAGCTTTGACTCTACAATAAGTCCCTTGCTTTATATCACTACATAACTTGCATCGGAACTTAAGAGATCCACCACTCGTGGAAGTCTTTTCAACCACATCTACATACTGCCACAACGGAGCTTTACTAGTTTGCTCACTTTGACTTGCTTCATTGGGTACACTTCCACCACTACTAGATGCCATACCTATAATTAAAAAGAAATTGTATCAATGATTTGTAGATAAACAATAACGAGTAGATCTTACTATTAATTAATTGAGGATCGAACATGCATTCTAATTAATTAGAAGACAGTTAAAGTCTCCCCAAATGACAAATGCTGTGGTGTTTCATGGACAAATAAACCAGTTACGGTTGCAAATAATCAGAAAGTGGTATTTTTACTACATTAACCAGCGGATAGCTATATAGTACACAACGATGCACATACATACATGAGACACTCTTTAAAACAGCCGAAGCTGGTAGAAATGAGATAGGTTGTTAGTTTTAAATGAATTCACAAAATCACTGTGAAGGAAATGAAAGTAGCCGGCACAACCAGGTAGATATCTGAACATTAAATTAACATCGCATGACATCCCCTGCCTCAATTAGCATATTAATTAGTGTATCTCAACTTTCTTTGGCTTCAGCATTACACACTTTCCAAAAGCATCCTTCAATTAAGACAAAAATCAATCAGTGAATTGGTAGAATTACAACAAGAGTTGCGCTCGGTGGAAGTCTATTGGTGCTGGGATTAATTAATGGAGTAGCTACAAATTACTTCTATTTAGTAGTAGGAAGTAATTAGTACTTAAATAACAAGAAAATTAAGAAAACTCTACTACTACTACGACTCACAATCAATCAATACAGAGAGTAAACAAAAAGATACATTGGTATTATCAATATATTTAGAACTACTTGCCAATAAATTATATTTTACACATGGGCATATGAAGAAAGGGATAAGATTGCTGTTTCAATTTTGAAAAATAAAATGAAAAGCTGCTATGTTTTGTGTGGACCACAAATAGAACACTCACGTACGCAGCAGCAAAAGCAAAGTTCTCAGATCTCAACAACAACAATAATCTTCTACTGTTGCCTCCTCTCGCGCTTTCTCTCTGCCTCTCAGCGGTGCCAGGCCTCACCCTGCAATTCTACCACAGCAGCTGCCCACAAGCACAGAAGATCGTTCAGAAGGCATGGAACAAAGACCGGCTGCTTCCTTGCTCCAGAGACAGCAGCAGTGTTCTGTTCTCGGTCTCAGCTTCACGGCAACAAAAATCTCCACATCTCTCTTTTCTTCAAAACTTAAGTTAGGGTTGGGAATGGAAGAGTACAGATTATGGAAAGCAGGTTTATTAAATTCAAATATAAACTAAAACTCATCGTTTTAGTTAGAAAATACAGTAATTAGTGATTTTTACTCTTCAAAACGCCCAGAAAATTGGGCGAAACGTTTCCGTTTTACCGAAACGTTTCACTTTTGGAATAGTGCTGTCCAGAAACGTTTCCAACACGTTTCCTGCCGTTTCACGTTTCTGAAACGTTTCTGAAACTGGAAACTTCAAAGTCCAGCCGTTTCCGTGCAACCTAGTAATCAACTACTGATTACAATGTTGGTAGTTAACTATCCTTTTTAGTTTTCCTATCATTTTTTTTCTGTATTAGTTTTGACATTCATAAATAAATTGTTACAAACTATGATTTAATTAATAAATTACAATCATTCTAGACAATTTTTTGATTTTTGACTTAAATTTGAATGACTTCAAGTAGTAATTAGTTGACTTCTTTTAACAACATTTCTTAATAAAATTGATGGGTGATGATTATTTGTAAACAAGAAACACAATTATCCATTGACTAGATAATCACATAGAAACACATTGCATATAATCTTGGGACCTTCGCATCATAGTTTTTTAGATTTTTAACGATATGAGAGATTTCTTAAGATAAATCATTATTTTAGTGTGATTAGGTTAAATTCATGCTAATTCAATAATATATGATACCTATATAACAAGGAAGCATCCAGTAGTACCAGTGCGCCAGTGTTTTGACCAGCAGCGAGCGGACAGCTCCTAGACCAGCTCCCAACCTAGTGCTTGATACCCTTCAGCTGTGACCATTTCAAATTTACTTCATTTAGCGTCTAAAGGTGTTTAGAACCCTCTCTAAAGACAGAAGACTTGGAACACTAACTCAGCGCCCCCTTTTTTGCCGGCGACTAACTTCCAACAGGAGTACTACAACTATACTGCACGTCACTGAGAGAGAAAGATGAATCCCCAAAATAACGATGCTGCAGAAGAAACCCAGGACGGAGATGTCTTCATCAATGATTCTGATATCATCCATGAAATCCCCATCGATGAAGAAGGTTTGCGTGCTGTTCCATACGCCATCCTCACTGACACCTTCCCAGGCTCATCCTTTTCTTCGTCTTAGGAGTGTTAGTAATCAGCTATTGTTTATCTTCCTGTTTCCCATGGCAGACCTACCTGATGTTGACGAAGAGCAGGGCTCTGAAGCTGAAGCGTTAGGTACGGAATTTTTTTGATGATCTCCTTTGTTTAGTAGTCTCGATAACATGTCACAGTTGCTTTCCTTTTGTTTTGAGTTTTCAATGTTGTCAAATCTTCCGGTTCTGACTGATTTCTTGCATATTGTTTTATTTGCAGATGAACCGGACGATTCAGTTCACATTTTCACGGGCCATACAGGTTAGTACTTAGTAAACCATTCATGATATTGAGAATATTGCTGCTTCTGTAGATGTATGATTAATTGCTTTATGCTAGTCTTTGTGTTAAGAACGAAAAGAAAACCCTGGTTTCACATCTTAGAACTGGATTGCCCGTGTTTTAACCTTTATTACATAAATTTTGTTGGACTTCCTTAATGAACACCACCCTTGCTTTGAATCTATAAAATCTCAGAATTCGACTACAAGATGATGAAATTGAGAGATAGTTGACGTGATTGTTAATGAACTATTTTAAGGGCTTCAGTTTGTTTCTGTTAATCTCAGGCTGTGATTAACAGGGTCTTTAAGTATTATTTTTTCAACTAGTAAACTTGGGGAGTTTGATCCCTGAGATGTTAGGTTATGACACTCATCATTCTGAACCTGCTAAATGTTGGTGATATATAAGCTCTATACTTTTGATTTTCTTGGACATGAGTATTTCATACTATTTTTTTTCAATTTTTGATGCTTGGTTTGTAAGAACTACATTTTGGATTGTTCTGTGATTACCTTTTTCGTGATCACTTAGTTTCTTTTATCCTTTTTTGTGTAGATGAAGTCCATTCTGTTGCTTGCAGTCCTACAGATGCAACATTAGTGGCAACTGGGGGCATGGATGACAAAGGATTCTTGTGGAAGATTGGTGAAGGAGATTGGGCTTTTGAGCTCCAAGGTACTTGGTCTTACTAGATTTCAAATGTACATTTACTCGCCAAAGAACGAGATATTTTGTAGCACGTGCATGATTGTGTATTAAACCAAAAGAAACCCTCTAGATACAACGTTTTGTCCATCAGAATCCATGCAGGAAGCATCAAAAAATAGAATTGAATCCTGCATAACCCTTACAAACTAATATTTACTTGGGAGGTAATACTATGAAAAAGTACTATGGAATCCTTTCGTATATTTGATAATTTCTTTGATGTACACTCCTCAATCAACTAAGAAAAGACCAGTGAATATAAATAACATGTCTGGCCTTTGTTTAGCACTTCTTGCTTCAATTCTCTCCGATGCACCAGTGATGCTGATGTGAAACCCTGGGCCACCAGGGTCTTACTTCTTTCACTAAAAGGATGCACTTGAATATCAAACTTCATTAACATAAGAGCTGAATAGATTGCTGGTTGGTAGGTTCTGTATAGCCCACTTGGTACTACTTTCTTTGTCCGTATCAATCAGGGACAGTAAAAGCTTTTTATTTGTGTTTACGCCCGATCAATATCTGATGCACTGCTGCTTTCCTTTACCTTTTTGCTTATGGAAAATGATTCAGTTTGAGCATTGAAACATCTTAATTGTTTGTGCTTTTAAACTTGGATTAATGCAGGGCATGAAGATACGATCATTAGTTTATCTTTCAGTCCTGATGGTCAGCTTCTTGCATCTGGAAGCTATGATAATTCTGTTAAAGTTTGGAATGTCCCTATGCGACAACTCAAGTGTAGTTTTGATGATGTTGGAGCAAGCATAGAGGTATCATTTTTTTCTCTAAGATTCTGTTAGCAGCCCACCTAAACATTTCATGTGCAATCATGTCCAAGCGAATTGATCACTGAACATTTTTTCTCATTTAGTGGGTCAAATGGCATCCTAGAGGACATTTGGTCTTGGCTGGTTCAGAGGATTTCACTGTCTGGATGTGGAATGCTGATACAGGTCTTTTTCTTAATATGTTCAGCGGTCATGAGGGAAAAGTCACCTGTGGTGATTTCACCCCTGATGGTAATGACAAATTCTGCTGATTAGTTACTACTATAATTATATTGAGGGTTTGATACTGATCATAGAAATTATTCGATGCATGCATCCAGGGAAATCAATATGCACTGCCTCTGATGATGCAAGTCTCCGGATCTGGAACCCAAGAACTCGTGAGGCCCAGGTTGTAAGAGGTGATTGATGCATGAATTCTTATTTCTTTATGCGTGAATCTTTGATGGAATAAGGAAGCCACTACTGGATTTTTGATGGTGCTTCTTGATTTGTCATTGTGTCGTATTCAGTTATTTTTTTGGTTGAGACAGAAATATCCTGGTTAAATATGGAAAAGGGCATCAGTTGATCAATATAATAGTCTGTTAGTTTTATTAGGGGTGTTCATAAACGGTTAACCAGCTACTCCCGGTTAACCGTATTGGTAGTCAAATTTGATAACCGTAACCGGTTTTAAGAAGCGATTAACCGGTAAACCACTGCAATAAGATGTGCCCTATGGAGGCCTAAAGCATAAACCACCACGATAAGATGTACCCTATTGAGTAACATAAATACATGCTTGTTTGCTTCAGTCATCAATTGGTATTGTTTGTCAAATGTGCATAGCATGGAATGGGTATTGAAATCAGTTGTGTTATCACAGATCACTTCAGAATAAATTTGTTTATTTTTTGTCACACACGATTAGTGCATACTGTTCATAGACGCTTTCTCTGTGTCTTTACTGCAGGTCATCCTTACCACACTCAAGGAATAATATGCTTGGCTATAAGTGCCGACTCAACTCTTGCTATCACTGGTTCTGTTGATGGCTCTGTGCATGTTGTCAATATCGTGACCGGGAGGGTATGCATTTGAAGTTTGTTCTTTTTGCTTGAAATATGACACTGTAGTGGTGGTTAAAATCAACACTCTATGGTGATCAATGCTTTCAGTAACTGGTTGGTTCATTTTGGCTTCTATCACTGTAAATCTTAACATTGAAGTTTTCAAATACTTTACCTTTCTTAATGTTTTTCCTCTTGTATACCAAATTTGTAGCTACTTGCACTGCTGAGTTTGTTATTGATTGTCTTGTCCCATAAATAGATCATTTTTTGAGGATCAAAATTAATTTGTTTGCAGGTAGTTACCTCACTTGCTGCTCACTCAGATTCAGTTGAAAGTGTTGCCTTCTCACGCTGGTATGCTTTGTTCCCAACATCTCTCTGTTTAAGGACAGTGCATGTCTCTTTCCTGAGCCAGTCTCATAAGGATTAAACTGATAATAAAAATGCTTGGACCACTAAGAAGTGTAGGCTTAACTTACCGAACAGTATTTTTGCTTCAGTTAAAGAAAAATAATTTATGCTATGCTTTTTTACTCTAAATGGATGTAGGATGAGTTTTCTTGACTTAGAGGAGAAGATAGATTTAATAATCTCTGTTTGGGTTTATATGTGCGCAGTGGTCCTTGGGCTGCAACAGGAAGTGTTGACCAGAAGCTTATAATATGGGATCTGCAACACAACACACCACGATGCACATGTGAGCATGAGGTATGTATAATCAAAAGGCTAAAGAGTATTTTTCAACACACGGGTTTGTTATAAACTCAATCAATACTCTTGGGCGAGCTTTCTGATGAACTGTTTGAGTAAATTAATGAATCATGTAATGATGAGTATGTGTGTTATTCTATCTTGTGCAGTATGGGGTGACTTGTTTGGAGTGGGTGGGAATATCTCGGTTCATCGCCAGTGGATGTGTAGATGGGAGGGTGCGAATATGGGATGGCCTCTCTGGTGTCTGCGTCAGAACATTCCGCGGCCACTCCGAGCCCGTTCAATCGCTGAGCATCACAGCTAATGGGGAATACCTCGTTTCAGTTTCTCAAGATGGGACTGCCCGAGCATTTGAGATCGGAGAATTCAAGTGAGAATAGTCCGAGGGAGGCAAAGGCTTTACGGCACTATGATCCTTCGGTGTGTGTTGTCAATGGCGACCATTGCCCTGTTATCTGCTTGTTTATCACTGGAAGTCGCTAGATAGGGGAAACGTAGGAAGTGGCTTCTTGGAGACCAGTAAAACACTGTATACCTGGAATAGAGTAAATGAGTTTGTGTTGTTCTCAGTCTGTGTGGAATGGACCATAGTTACCCTGCCTCTTGATGTTGATCATCGGTTTTGTAAGGGTAGTAGATTTATAAAATTTTTACAGGGTTGCTGAAGAAAAGTAGGTGCTATTTCTATGTATATACTTCAATTATATCGCAATACTCTCGTGAGCTTTAAATTGAAAATTGTTGGTTTCTCATGAACTAGGATTGGTAGTTTTTGTACGAATTTTTAGGTAGCTAGATATCTCACCGTGGGGATATCCTCCACATTTTGCAGCATAGACCCTTAAGAAGGTTGTAGGTGGACAGTGAGAAATATACTGGTCACCCTTTCGTGACATCAGGAACTGGAGTCCTATTGGCACCTGTGGAGCTGCATTCATCCTTCCCTATCCTTTGGATAAAAAAAACGAGTGCCATGTGGTTGACTTAAAGGTAGGACTTCGAGGTTTCTAGTATTTTTTTTTCGATGACCGGTACAGCAACTTTGGGTTTACATAATGCCATCAGGTAATAAAAGTAATATTGGTCCAACTAATAACCTTTGTCTAAAAAACATCTATTTTTCCGATGTTAATCAGATTGGCTAGAGAAAACAAGAGTGTTTTATGCCCTTCTAAACAAAAACCTCCAAGAACACATAGAAAGCAGGGAAGATCCTCGATACAAACGAGGCCTAGAGGGATGTCTCTATGCTTATTAACCAACAAAAGAAAGTTAAAACATTAACTAGGCTTACAAACTTACTAAAATAGAAGCAACTTAGGCTCCAATAAGTTATTAAATTCCAAAATTGACACATAACATCTAAATCTGCACCAGATATGGACACAACTGTTGAAGACTAGTTGGACCTGCACTAGATATGAGGCAGTCGCCGATTGCTGGAGAACGAATGATAGCGGCGGCGAGTGATGGAGACAGTGGAGGTGCCTATGAGGAAGAGGCAGAACATGACATCGAGGAGGTAGCGTGACGACGGCGAGGGCATCAACCTAGCGACGACAGTGAGTCGATAGCTTGGTGGCGCCAAGAATCAGTTGAGTGAAACTTAGGAAGTGGACTTGAGGATGAGAATGACTATGAAATTTTGCATACAGAAACCAACTAAAAGAAATGGAAGAAGGCGAAGAGAGGAGAGAACTAATGTCTCGGCATTTCATCAAAAAAAAAAAACTAATGTCTCGGCTACATCGTTTCTAAAGCTTGAGGTTTCTAGTATTCGATATGTTTCTCACTAAACTTTACAATTGACTATGATATTTGTATTTCTTTATTGGAGTTGGGCTACTAGCCCAACCCTTTTCTTTTTCTTCTTCACAGCCGGTTTGCTTGTTTTATCTTATTATTAGATTAGTTCTGATTTGGTAGTTTAGATTCTCTACAATTTAGGGATTTTATTACTTAAACAGTTTTTATCTTCTAAGTAGTTTTATCTTTGCTCTTGATGTATAAAATCAGATAGACAGACTTGTATTTTATTCATTCAATTCAATAAAGAACAAACAGATTCAATCTCACATACATTATCCTCCCGTATACCTCTTTACATATACATTCCTATATACTGAATTCTAAGATGGTATAAGAGCTTTAGGGAGTTTTACAGTGCTTGCGGTCATGGCAAAAGTTACAGGGAAAGGGAAGAATGAAATAGATTCTTCTGCAGGAATTGGGAGTTCTTCCATTGACGTTAATCATCCAATCTTTGTGCATCCGGCAGAGAACCCAGCGTTAAGTCTCGTTCAGAAGTTTGAAGGCACGGGCTTTCTTGGATGGAGGTTTGACATGGTCACGGCTCTGAAAACCAAGAACAAATACAGTTTCATTACAGGCAAAATAAAGAAGCCGGAAGAAACAAATAGTATTCGGTATGCTTCTTGGGAAAGAGCTAATTCGCTGGTTGTTTCATGGATCAAGAACTCACTTGGAGGCACTGTGCTGCAGAGTGTTCGGTATCTGGACGATCCCAAAGAGATATGGGATACTCTTTGTCGCAGGTATCAACATTCCAATCTTGCTGTTATTCATGCATTAAAGAGGGAATTGGCAGAAGTCAAACAGAATGATTTGTCAGTAGCAGAATATTTTAACAAGTTAAAGTATGGGGTGAGCTAGAGCAAGCAAAACCAGTGCAACAATGTTCTTGTGGTAATTGCACTTGCAATATTAATAAGTCAATCCGAAAGGCAATTGAAGACGACAAACTCGTCCAATTTCTGATGGGTCTCAACAGGCGATATTTATCAATCAGGGGACATATTTTAGCAATGGAAAATCCACCAGATTTGGAGAAAGCTTTCTCCTTGGTAATACAAGAGGAAGAACAGAGAGGAGGGCAAATCTCAAACGAAGACGCCACGTCCTTTTACAGTCATAAACCACCGCAGACAGTAAGTACTAAAAACCCTAGAATTGATGCAGACAAGAAAAGGGGAGAAAGAGTAGTTGTACTTACTGTAAAAAGAGTGGACATTTGAGTGAAAACTGTTACCATAAATTGTTCTGCGGATATTGCAAGAAGAATGGGCATCTTGAAGCCGACTGCTTCCATCTCCATGGAAAGGAGAATGTTCTCTCTCGCAGAAAAAAGAGTTTTGCGCACAATGCCAAGTCAAAAGAACAAGAAGAACAGTCTACTACAGACAATGGGTTTACGGCTAAACAGATCAAACAACTATCAGAGATGATTCGCAACGCAACTTCATCGACAAAACCGGAAGAACTGAGTTACAGCAATTTTTCAGGTAAACAAATCTATCATGAAAACCTTTGTCTTACCAATTCTCGTAACTTATTTGATGGAAATTGGATAATAGATTCGGGGTCTACGGATCATATTTCTGGAAACAGAGCCAATTTCGAAACCCTAAAATCTTTACGAATTGAGAAAAACATAATCTTACCGGATGGACGACGCCATAGCGTGAATCATGTAGGAAATGTTAGGGTTTCAAAACGATGATTGTTGACAGATGTCCTCTACGTGCCCGAGTTTCAGTTCAATTTGCTCTCTGTGAAAAAGTTGACCGAGAATCGTGACTGCGCTTTGATTTTTCATGGTGAGGTTTGTTTTCTCTAGGTCCCGTCGACGGGGACGACTGAGCTCTTTGGATGGGGACGACACGGGCTTTACATTTTGGACTTGCATGTTGCGACCAGGACCGAGGCAGATTTGGACCGTGTCAACCCAAGAACAGATCAGATTGTTAGCCGGAAGACGCTGGGCCAGAAGATGTTGGGCCAGGATCTGGCTTGTAATAAGGCCGTAGGATTGGATATTGGCCATAGTTTTTTTGTTTCTTCTAAAGATAAAGCTTTACATCATAAACTTGGTCATGTACCCTATAGAAAACTTGTTACAATGGGTCTAATAAAACAGTCAGATTTCCATTCCGATTATGCCTGTGATGTGTGTTATAAGAGTCGAGCCCGGAGATTACCGTTTGATGATTCGTTTATTAAAACTAAAAGAGCCTTTGAGATGATCCATGTTGATGTGTGGGGTCCTTTCCGGGTTGAGACCTACAATGGTTACAGGTATTTCGTCTATTTTGTAGATGATTTTACAAGAACAACTTGGGTGCACCTTATCAGACAGAAGGGTATGGCTTGGGAAGCGATTGTTAGTTTTATCACTATATGGTGGAGCGGCAGTTTGACACTAAAATCAAAGTTGTCCGATCAGATAATGCAAAAGAGCTTGGTAGCTCTAATGAGGGGAATTCCAACTTTTCTGTGAAAGGGATTTTACATCAGACAACTTGTGCTCACACCCCCAGCAGAATGCTGTGGTAGAAAGGAAACACAGGTATCTGCTTGAAACTGCAAGAGCTCTATATTTTCAATCCAATGTTCCTCTTCCTTTTTGGGGAGAATGTATATTGCATGCTGCCTTTTTGATCAATAGACTACCTTCCAAAGTACTCGGAGGGAAAACCCCTTTTGAATCCTTACATGGGAGCAAGGTAGTTTATGATGACATCAAGCCTTTCGGTTGTTTATGTTACCAAACGTTTGTGCATCACAAAGAGAGTAAGTTCAGTCCCAGAGGAGAGGCATGTGTTTATCTTGGCGAAGCTCCAAGAAAGAAGGGGCACAAGGTTTTAAGTCTGCAATATCAGGTTGAAGAAGTTTGTAGAGACGTGAGGTTTCATGCAGATAATTTTCCTTATACCGAAGATACGCATACTGAGTTTTCTTCCCATGACCTTCCTTCTTGTGATGCATCTCCTATTCTTTTTTATGAGGACACACTGGAGTCTATATTTGTAACACCCCTACTAATCCGGCTCCTAATCATAACATAAACGTCGTACCTAATAAATAAATCGCAGCGGTAAATAACAGACTGTCGCTCTAATGGTGTCAATATTATCACTCGCCCATACGGGTGATAACTAGTTACATGATAATCAACATACAAAACATATTCCCACAGTGACCACAAGAGATAGATAGTAGTGCTTAAACAATCTAAAACATATCCAACAACAACCGTTTATTACATAACCGTACACGTGAGCGTCTAACCAAAATACACACCTCGGTTTACAAACCCGAGTCCGAAAATAACAGTAGTCTCAAACCGTACCAAGTCTAGTCAAAAGTAAATATAACTGTCGCGCCTCGCGTCGGCCCACCAGCTAGTCTCCTGAAATAAAAATGGTTTGTGGTATGGAATCAGCCCCTGCTGAGTATGTTATCACATGCCCCGTCATGCCTCCTCAAACCCCTCAATTAATTGGTCGAGAGCATGAGATTCGTTACATGCAATACCGTTTTAATATTTAAACTGTAAAACATACAACAGTAATATCCATACAATAACATAACCATCAACACACATAATATAAACCACACCGTATAACCAGTGAACAACAAGGCGAAACAACGAGAATAAGAAACAAGTATTAACTCCCGTCCTTGGTATAAAACTCAATATTGTTCGTCAATGTACAAGTCTCAACTGTAATAAGTGTTCAGTTATACCTAGTGACAACGTCTCGTTAAAAACGATGTGTCTCTAAATTACCCATATACTATGGCGGGTCACCCACGGCAGTAGCCACTCCAACGGTAGAGTCTCCGACCAACGAGCCATCCTAGCTCACGGGAAATTTTCTTGATACTTGCGGACCCATACGCGGACATCCTAGTATCGTTTTTGTGATCACAGCGCACACCAAGAGCCACATCCTCTTGGCTTTGTTACGTTAATTAATTATACCATCGCATCGCATTACCAATTTTTCTAACACAGCAGACTAAGGTCGTTAGTCCAATCCGGAGTCTGTAAACTCGGGATCCAGTGTTAGATACGAGAGCGGCGTTTAGAAAGGCCAGTGCTCCGTATTAAAGTCTCGGATAATATGTATATCTTATTATCCTAGTGCTACAACGTTTTTCTGACGATCCTTATATTGCATATAAGATAGCACCATAGCCGCTAGTTCGTTTTATGTATATAGGTCCATATATACGAACCAATACTGTTAACGCAACAACAGTATATAATAAGCAGCTAAAAATATACAGTTCATGCATATTTATTCTCACAATTAGACACAATCTTATCACAGATTACACAGAAGTCTGAACTGAGGAAGCCCTCAGAGACAATCAGAGACACGTAACAACATACCGTTCATCCTGAATGTATAACCGTGGAGTATGAATCAGCTAGATCCGATGCTCCGTGTGTCGTCTCTAACAGTCTAACAATACATAATACTACTGATTAGAATCCCGTATAATCAACATAACTCTACGGTACCCCGTACCGTCACTAATACCTCCCGGTTAATCCCCCGTCATTAACTGTCAACGTTTGTCGGGTTTTTGGCTTAACTCGGGATTTGGAAAAACGTTATATTACATGCGTAGTCTTGCCTCGTATATTAATATACTTAATTTTGAACTTGTTATCGCATGTAATTCAATATACTCTTGTATATTATATAGTTTGTTTCTATATTGCATGTATAATTCTTTATCATATATTACACATTTCACCTTAGTATTTATTTTCCTAAGGTTTGTGTTTCCAAGTTTAATGTAGTATAACTTATACGTAAAAATACTTTGAATTATATAAATCCTTATTATTCCATGTATACTCCTAACATTAGAATTTCCATATCTAATGTTTGTAATTCTTTTCTCTTTATTATATATCATTTTAATTATGATAATATATGGTTATTGAACCATATTATATTTTCTACACCATAACATATATTTATTTATATACATGTATTATGGGACTATTTATTATATGGTAAGTCTTCATAATATATTCATTCTCTTTAATGAATATTTCTTACATTAAAAATGTTACACCCTTTATAACATAAAAACCATATTATAAATCTTCATTTAAAAATGCCCATATTACCGAACAACACCTATTTTCTTAAATATTTATAAAATCCACCACATAATTAATATAATGTTATATTATAGTTATATAACATACATTATGACATTTATGTCATTAAAACAATTATAACCTATAGTTATATATTGTTATAAAATACCACACAGCCCCTTATACTTTCGATTTTTATTATATTCCACAATACTTCCATAAATTACAAATCAACCCCCAATCATATTTCATTGTTACACTTGTAATATATACCTTATATTATAATCCTTAAACCTTAATATAATTATAACCTATAGTTTTTAAAGGCTATAATTTCCGAACAGACCCTAGGTCTGTTTTAAATTAAATTCCCACCACCAAACTTTGTATATTTACCAAATCTCCCCAATTTATAATACATAGTTTTCTAATGTCATTAAAACTATATATTATACATATATCTTTATAAAACCTTGTATATAACTCCAAAAATTCCCAAACTATACCAAAAGGTTATAAATATCATTCCTAACCTTATACTTTCTAAAATTCTTGGTTTTTTTACCCATATGTTACCCATTTGTCACAATGTTATAAAATATCTTATATTATACTTATATAATTCATATAAACTCCAAATTTAACCAAATAAATTTCTAAAAATTCCTAATAACTTAAGGTCTGTACTAAATCCCATTTAGTACCCCAAAGTTTCGGAAATCACAATATAACCCCATCTCTTATAAATCTTTTACAATTTAATAACTATCTTAATATAAGGTAGTATTTTAATTTCTTAAATTCTCCAAACTTGGTCAAAGTCTCCTATATAGTCAACTTTGACTTCTAATAGCAAATTGGAGCCAAACTTTCGGTAATTACCAATTATACTCTATAGTTTCCTATTTTTACAATTTTGACCCAAAACTTTATAAAATGTTATAATTTTTATTAAATTCATTTAAAAAAACCCTAAATTCCTCCAAATTAAGCCCACGGCTTTATATTTTACTAGTAATTACCATTTGACCCCAAACTTAATATATAAGCATAAATTAAACTAAATAAGCTTTAAACTTAAATTAAAATGGCCTAATGACATGGCCTTATTACAACTTTGCTTTATAACATAAAATTACACATAAATAGCTCAAATTATACAATAAACTCTCGGCCTTGCTGTAGTTTATTTATTTTTCCACATAATGTCATAATTTGACCATTATGTTAATTAAATCACTTAAATGACTAGCTTAATTTATCTTAGTCATTTTTTTCCATTCTTAGGTTAAAATCACCCATATTAACAACTCCACTCTCGGCACATATAATATATATGCTTAGAAATCATAAAATCATAAGTTTAAGGTGTTTATACCTTGCTTTATCCTTAGTAACAACTCGGCAGCTTGGAGGAAAAATCACCACATCATTTAGACATGTTTAATACACCAAAATAAGATATGGTTATACTCCAAGCATGAGCTTAACCATAAAGAACAATTAATGTAAGATTTAAGGCAAAAATCACCTTAAAAATGCAAGGAAGTTTCCAAAGGGTTTCGGCCTGAATTAAACACACCACATGGTGTTAAATTCACCATATAAACATAGGGAATAGTTAGACAACAACAAGCTGCTATGGTAATAATTTTTCCTTGGCAAAATGCCTTAAAGAATGGTATTTCCTTTGATTTTCGGCCACCCTTGCTCCAAATGGTTAACCAACTGAATAAACATGTAAATATGAAGATTATGAGTGAATAAACTCATAAAAATCAGAAGAAGAAAACCGGATGGAGATTAGAAATGCTTAAGGTATGTTTTTACCTTATAATGTAAATTTTGGAAACCTTGGTCCCTAGACTTGCTTCAGCCGAGATTGATGATTGTTCAAGGTTTAAAAAACTGTGAATGATCCATGGAAAGTGATAGATCATGAGCTCCAAGTGTAGGTAATGGAAAGATGAAGAAAAAGAGCTAAAATATGCCTTAAACCATTACCTTAGGTGCAAAAGAGATTGATTTGCCTTGCATACTCAAGAACACAGCTTGAGACGATTAGAGAAGGCTGATGGCTTGGCTGGAATGGGACAAGAGGCAAGAGAAAGCAAGGTAATGTGTTTAAATGAATAAAATGTATTAAAAGGAATAGTAAAATGGTGATTCACCAAATTAGCTAGATGTTTAGCATTAATGCTGAATGTGCTGTCTTCCATTCTCTTAAGCTGCCGACTTCATAAGGGTTATAAGGGTCATTAATTGACCATTGACCATACTTAGTCAATTTTGCTTAAAAATGCACTATTTGGGTTACTATTCACAAATGAATGCCATATTTTCGATTTTTTTTGAAATCTTGGATTTAGACCCTCAAATGTGGTACATTATAGTACATTAGTATATCAAGGTCTAATCCAATGCTTAACACCACTCAAAACCCACTTAGAAAGTCAATTTTCTCAAAAACGTGCTTTAAGGAGTTTTAAAGCACATTTTGTGTTAAAACATGTTTTAGAGCTTGGTTTCCTTTGCGAATGGTTTTATAATGTTCATTACTTCATTATAATACTTAGGAATCCACTTTGGATCCTATTTGAGGTCATACAATCTTTATGGTGCTTTAAAGCACATTTTTGGCTTTACCGATCTTAAGACATGTTTTGCCTTGTTGAGATCTTTAGATTGTTCCCCCAATAGTATTTAGATGTTTATTAACCATCTTAGATCATTAATAGATCATTTAATTAAGTTTTTAAGGTTAGGGGTATTTCAATCTACCCCCCTTAAAAAGGCTTCATCCCAAAGTCCTTACTCATCTACAGTTCACCTAAGGAATCAAGTTCCACTAAGAAACCAAACAGACCATCGCTAGGGAGTAACTCCCACTAGGTTCAGACCTAGTCTATATGTATCATG
>JAIOTZ010000707.1:0-45482 GCA_023374045.1 Limonium bicolor
CATCTTCCTAAAGCCTTGGGCCCATCTTCCTAAAGCCCATCCCGTTTGTTTTCTTTCTTTAACCCAAATTCCCAGCCTGGTTGAGCACCCTCAAAAACCCTACTGTTCCGTTATAAACGACAAGCTAAAGTTTAAGGAGAAGGGCGGCGAACAGTCCTTCTTCTTCATTCTCTCAAAAAACTGAACTGTCCATTCTCTTCTTCCGGCGTTCTCCTTCGATCAAAAAACCAAAAAGATCGATGCCATAACCAGAGTATTCTTCTGCCGTGAGCCACAACTATCTTCTTCTTCCTCGACATTTCTTCTTCAACAAAAAATGTGCTCAATCTCCCTCGATATTTCTTGTTCCCCTCATCTCTTCTTCTCTGAAGCTGTCTTCACCACCATCTACTCCATCTCTTCACCCACGGTTTTGCAACAACACGCAAATGTGGTGCATGCTCTGCCCTTCTTCGTCCTTTTCACCGTAATTTTGCTACTCAAATGGCGAACAAATAACGAAGCTCCTCTCCGTCGATCGGTACCATTCACCCAGAAAAACCCAACATTTTCCTCGACTACTAGTCTCTGATATCCCCTCCTTTTCCGTTCGATTCTTTCAACCGAAACAAAAATCAGTCTCCACCCACTTCTTTCCTATTTATTCTCTTTGTTACCGGTATTTTGCAACCCCACTGGCGACCAGGAATACTCCGCGCCTGTTCCATTTCATTCACCGACGGTAATTTGTTACCCAAGCTAGCAAACAAGGAACACTCCCGCTCTATACCCTTGTTCAATCGTCTTCACATGTAACTGGCGAGCAAGGAAATACGAGTTCTGCGCCTCAATCTTCTCATCCACCGACGGTAATTTCGGAGCTTACCTGGCGCAGAAGCAAGCTCGAAGGCGCGGAGCCGTGAAGTTCCACCTCGAAGGTATTCCTCTCCTTCCTGTTGCTTTATCTGATTTGGGTATTAAAGGTATAGATGATTAAATATAGTCGATTCACGTTCTCTAGCTCGTTTGTTATTGACTGGGTTGACTGTCGATTTCATCTCTGATATGCTCTTCGACTCCACAACTGATGTGGGTTTAGTTCGGTCCAAAATTGCTGCGAGTTCGTTTTGCATCTTGATCTTCTGCACAGGCCATGCTAACATGCTCGAAAGTGTTGGACTGATATTTCGGTTGTTTCATCTCGACCAAAGCAGACTTGCAGTCATTCGTTTTTTGTTGTTTTTCCTGGTTCCTGTCACTAATGTCACGTTCATTCCATATGTTGGTTGGGTACCTTTGGATCTTCGAATGGGTTTTGAGTCAAGCTTGTGGTCGTGGATCAAGCCACAAGCGCGAACCAGAGGAAAAGGCAGATTGGTGTGATTTCGGGATCAGCAACTGACCAACGTTTGGATTTGAGCTTAGTGTCTTTTTCTGGTTGATTCATATGTTCTTCTGGTTGATTCGTTAGTTTTTGGTTGATTGCTTCCTTTCCTGGTGATTAATTTCGTTTTTGTTGATTCATTGTATTCTGGCTAATTCGTACATCTTCTGTTTGATTCATTTATTTTCTAGTTGATCTGTTCATTTTCTGGTCGACTTGCTATTACAGACATCTATTGGACTCCAACCCAGATGCCAGTAGTGATTAATCTCGTGTTGAGGAATTCGTCGGTTCTGGTAGTGAATGGTTCTGGTGGTGAATGGTTCTGATGATGAATGGTTCGGCTTAGGCCAATATGACTTTGGTAGAGGTTGAGTTGGTACCGATGCTTGGTTTCTGTTGGGCCTCCATGATTTGTTAACATACTAATTTAGGTCTTCCCTTTTTCCGGCCTTTTGGGATGCGGGCCTATAATGACTTTGGATTAAATTGTTTGTTGATTCTCGGCCTCTTTGGTTTCATTGGGCTTAGGCGTTGTCAATTTGTTTCCTTTGTCGGTCGGTCCTAGCTGATATGGACTTAAACTGGTGGATTCCTATCTTTGATACTTTAGCTCTCTTGTTCAGCATTTGTTTAAGCCCTAGTTATTAGACTTCTAGGACCAAACCTTAGGATAGAGGGTGAACCCTAAGATTTAGGTGAGCCATGGTCCCACCTAATAAATTGGGTGATCCCTAAACCCAAACCACATCTTATTATGTCAATAATAATAATAATAAAAAGAAAGCCCAAAAAAAAGAAAACCAATCCATTTCAAAATTAAAGTCCAAGATCAATTCAAAATTGAGAAGCCCGTCGGCCCAAAAACAATCTTCCCAATTCAGGCCCAAATTGAATAAGGCCCAACAAAACCAAATCGGCCCAAAACCAACCCGAGGCCCACACCCAATCCAAGGCCCAAAGCCCAACAAGGCCCAAAGCCCAACAAGGCCCAAAGCCCAACAACCCAAAGCCCAACAAGGCCCAAAGCCCAACAAGGCCCAAAGCCCAACAAGGCCCAAAGCCCAACATGGCCCAAAGCCCAACATGGCCCAAAAGCCCAACAAGGCCCAAAAGCCCAACAAGGCCCAAAAGCCCAACAAGGCCCAAAGCCCAACAAGGCCCAAACCCACTTCGAGGCATAAGCCCAACAAGGCCCAAAGCCCAACAAGGCCCAAAGCCCAACAAGGCCCAAAGCCCAACAAGGCCCAAAAGCCCAACAAGGCCCAAAGCCCAACAAGGCCCAAACCCACTTCGAGGCCTAAGCCCACTTCGAGACCCAAGCCCACTTCGAGTCCCAAGCCCATTTTGAGGCCCAAGCCCATTTCGAGGCCTAAGCCCATTTCGAGGCCCAAGCCCACTCGGCCCATCAAGCCCATTCGGTCCAACTTTGACCAACCAAGCTTTGACCACCCGAGTTTGACCAAACTGATTCAATTCCAAGCCTAGATTCAATTAATCCAATTCAATCTAACCCAAACCCGACTTGTAAATTAGTTTTAAAATCCAAAAACCCAAAAAGAATTTCAAACCATCATTTTATTCGAATTTCATCAAGTTTTCAAAAGAAACCATTTTGTGGATTTTTAAAGGAAAAACTCTTCTCACATCACAGAAAACTCTTCTCAAATGCAGAAAGTTCTTCTCACATATACAGAAAGTTTTCTCCTAAAACATTTCTCAAAATCAGTGTTTCTTCAACGAGAATTCCGAACAACTTCAAAGATTTTCAAACTCAAAAATAAACCGTTTTCGTGGAACATGCGATGTCTAACACCTTCAAAGAACGTTTCTTCCTAGTTAGACATCACTTGTCTCTCTTCTAAAATAAAATCCGAGGCGGGGCACTGTGGTCGTCACATCCCTTGTCGCAGTCTGGATCTCTTTAGGCGGGGCATTAGGGTGACAAACCTCCCCTAATTGCAGCCTAGATTTTTACAAGGCGGGGTGCTAGGGAAGTAACGACCTTCCTAGTCGCAGCCGGGATTTTAGATCGTTTAACTCCCTTCCACTCGATTTCAATGTTTTCGGTTTTTAACGTTTTAAAACTCGGGGAGTTAGAGACGTTATTAGGGTTTGTCCGAGAACATCTCATTCATGGTGTTTCTCTCTAGATCCTATTTTCGACATAAATTCATTGCCCCATCTTTCGAGCCTCTGCATTTACCATTAATTAAGTGTCGTGTTCGAGAGGGTACATAGGGTAATCCCTCAGGATTATCCGCCCTTTTTCAACAAAATGATTTTCAGTTTTAAAAACTCTAAGAGAGACAATTTTGACAATCATGCATCCAAACAATTCAGCCCATCATCATCTCACTCCAAATTTGAAATATCCCAAAACCTCAACCCTTGTAGATTCTCGAACCCGAAAAACCCGGGATCTCTACTCAAACTTCAATTGTCTCACACACTCAAAACATTATCCAAACTCAAATCATTCCAAACTTGAAACATCTCTTGAATCCCAACTCCTTCCAAACTTCTACAGTCTCATAGGCCCGAGTGCCTCATAGACTCAAAACATCATAATTTCTCCACAAACGTCTTACAGGCCTCAGCGCCTCACAGACTCAAACACTTCAACCTCTTCCACCATTTTAAGATTCAAACGTCTCACAGACCCGAGCGTCTCACAGGCCTTGACATCTCATTACTCCCACTACATGAACATCCCAATCGTCTCATAGACCCGAGCGTCTCACAGACTAATCTCTCACACCCAAAACTTCAAACCCTTCAAAACTTCAAAAACCCAAACCGTGAACTACGTAAGGTCTGATCTCAACAGGGAGTTGAGTACGTAGGCAGCCCATCTAGGGTGCGACCCCATTCCAAACAAAAAACCCCTTTCCCCCTCTAAGGTGGCTCTCGTACTTCTCAAAATGCTCAAACCTTCTTCAGCTCCCACAAACTTCAAACCATCAAACTCTAAGTCTTGTCTATTCACTCAAGCTCAGACATTTCCCAAATCTTCATTTCATACTCATCCAAATTCCTCAATTCCCTCTTCTAGGCGCTGCTTGGCAGAAGCTCGCCTCACTCACTCTCTCTGTCTCTTCTCATCCTAATTTATCCTTGGCCTTTAAATGAATCTCTTTAATAAGGTTTTGAAAGAAGGTAATCCCGACAATTGGAGACCGAGGTTTCCTCGGGCACCAATCCGAAGTCGTGGTCGTTGCCACCTCTAAGGGGTGTAACCCAGTGCGAACCCACAAGATTCTCTGGTATGATCAGATAAGTCCTATCCATAGGCAACAAATCATCAGAGTCAATTAACGGTTCTTAGAACCCTTCCCCTTCCTAGTTCCTTAGGTCAAACTAGGTGGCGACTCTAGTCAATTCCGCCTCATAGAGGCATAATTCCGCGTGAGGCCCATTGAGAGCGGGTGTAGTGTTCACTTACACTCCCCTTATGCTTTCTGGGAAAGACGGACGATTTAGTAGGTATTTGAGGGATGCCAGATTAATGGGTTTTCACCCTCCACAGAATGGCAAATTTCTAGGATCTAGACTTCTTAGCTAGACCATATTTAGATAGACCCCCCCTCATACCGAAAAATCACCCTCCACAGAATGGCGACTCTGCTGGGGAAAACTTGAGTAAGTTTTTCTCAAACTCAAGGAAGACTGAACTCCATTCAAATTGTCAGGATTTCCCCACTTCTTTCAAAACCTTCATGAGATTCATTTCAAAGCCTTTAGGATTGTTCTACTCCACACTTTGAGTGTGTATCTGATGAGGACAGATAGGATTTGCTAGATCCTCAACAAACATTACAACAATTGGGTTAATAATTAGCTCACGATTAGAAAGAGACACTTAGGATTGAATGAAGCTAACTTCCCTTTAGGTTTTTAAACAACCAATTTGGAATCACTTTCAAGATAAAACTCTTAGATAGGATGATACTGACTTTATCGCTTTTATATTTATGTTGTGATTGTGGGGTGCATGGGAGGGTAGCTTAGGACATGCATTCCTCTGTGTCACCTG
Organism: Limonium bicolor; assembly: GCA_023374045.1. Taxonomy (NCBI): domain Eukaryota; kingdom Viridiplantae; phylum Streptophyta; class Magnoliopsida; order Caryophyllales; family Plumbaginaceae; genus Limonium; species Limonium bicolor. Next base: position 5,400 of record JAIOTZ010000707.1, read on the forward strand.
ATTTATCCACGAGTCACGGAATCCCGACCGGTCCACGGTTGATTTCCCATGAGCTGGGTCATTCATCCGAATGGCTTAAACCCACGGGGCAAGATGGTCATCGACCTACGCCCTGCAGGCTCATGATCCAAAATTATCCTCCATATCCGAGTCCAAACCAGCATATAGTGAACCATGAGTCTTCAGTGTCCAGCTGCCTAATCCGGTGTCTAGGACGGGTTTTATGGGTAGTCACCTCCTTGTATGCCGCCTGTCTGACCACCCTTCTGCCTTACCCTGAAGATTGCATGGGCTCAGTTCTCCATTGTTCCTCTGCACCACGGGTGTCTCTAAAGCCCAATGTCACGCTACACGTCCATAGAGGATCCCGTATTTACCGGATACCCATACATGGCACAATGTAGTTAGTGAATAATTTGGACTTTAGACACACCTGACCGTGCAGATGACGAGAGACCCGTTCCCATGCAGTACTTCCCTGAGTTTCCCGAAAAGTGGGGTGTTGTCGGATCATCACTGGCCGTGGCGTATGTTTCCTTATCACTTCGGGTATCCTGACCTTTCGAACTTAAGCACTCCGGACTTTCTTGATAACGTGCTTCGCAAGGGGCATAGCAGAGAAAAACCCCGAGAGATGATAGTGAAGGGACGACGGTTCCCCCGGTGAGACGGAGTCATAATTGACCTGGAAAGTGATTATCCCAACATTAACACTTACAGCTCCACATCAAATATAGCCACGATTTACTTTATGTTATACATGTGTGCAAACCAATTTTTCAGACCAATCCGTTTTAAAATGTTCGGAATTCTCGTTTTCATGTCCCTAAAAACTGTTTTACGAGCTCGTTTAATTTAAAGTTCCACAAAATATTTACTCATACACGGGGTTTTCAAAATTTGTCAATTCTCCTTTAAAAGGTTTATTTCACTAAAATGCTATTTCCGAAACAATTTTCAAAAATAGATTTCGAAAACCTACCTTCTACAAACGAATTTCAAACAACATTTTTCACCAACATGATTTTCAAAATAGTTTTCGAAAACAGTTTTCAAAATTGAATTTCACAAACGTATTTCAAAATAAATGATTTAGTCCCCATGTTGTGACCCGCTATTTTTTGAAGTTCAACCCATCTTCAAGAGTAGCGGTCATTACTGTGGAGTGTACTAGTCATTTCGTGTTTTCACAAAAGTGGTGGATTTTCACATAAGGTTTTGTGCTCGATCACTCATCTTTCCTTTCTCAAAAACATCTTTCATTTCCCTCGTTGGAGCAAGTGGAGCAGCATGAAGATCAACTACGCGATTCAAGCCTAGAGCCAGAGGCGTACCAACCCGTGGAGCTGGCCGAGCGATATGAAGACCAACACCAACCGTTCAAACCGAAGATCAGGGATCCACCAACCTGAATCAAGCGACATGAAGATTAGCAACACCATTCGAGTTCAAACTATTGAAAATCAGAAGAGCACCAACACCGGTTCGAGCAAACAGTCGGTCAAGAGCCCGAAGACGAGTAAGCAGTCGGTCAAGAGCCCAAAGACGAGCAAGCAGTCGGTCAAGAGCCCGAAGGCGAGCGAGCAGCCAACCAGGAGGCCGAGCGTTAGCAGTCATTCAGAAGCCCGAAGACGGACCGGGAGAGTTCAGAAGAAGTTTAGCTTAAAACTCCCATTTTAATGACTTTTTAAGAATTAATGATGTATAGGTTTTCCCCTATGTTTTCTTTTCTCTCTTGTCCATTTCTAAATATAGTACATGTATAGGTGTATACATTCCCTTCGAATTTATTTAGATCAATGTGTATAGGGTTCCCCACTCCCTATTTTATTTGTGAATGACCGAGCGTCAAAATTTATATTGAGAAAATCCACCACTTTGAAAACACGCGTTTTCGAAATTTTTTTCTAAAACTAGGTTTCTTTTGGCATGCACGCATAATAAAAAGAACGAATAAGGGACGACCCCTCACATCTATACATCATTCATCAACTTTGCTTTATGGGGTGAAAATTCACGGTCTACAGGAGGCATCCCCTAAATAAACAACGCCAACAAATGCAATCGGACAAAAAAAAAACATGCATTGCATTCATGACAAAAGGGTCACATGCACTTGCAGTCAGTTCAAATCACCAGCCTTACATGAATCTCGTCCACACTCACGAGCATCACACACCCACATGTTTCATCGTCACTTGCCACACACCAGCCTTCATCCCAATATCTCAATCTCCAAACTAACCTACAATGGGATAGTGAAGAACACCGGAGAGTTTGAGTCTTTTCCAAATCCAGAATCACCATGGGCACCAGTGACCAGAATGAAAGAAAAGAGGAAAAAAAAAGAAGTGCATTTGTTTCCAAGTCGTGAGGCCACCATGCGGGAGTTGTCACTCCCTAAAAATTCAAAATCCAGGAGCCAATCACCAACCCGACCTCACTTGAGAATTACTTCCCCGATAGTGAGCCCAACAACTAGACCACCTCCATGGGCAACAGTAATATGATGAGCTTCACGAACAGTGAGCTGAATTCGACTCAGGCGAGACTAGTCATAACCTTACCACTCATGCATTGCATCCAAAAACAAAAAAAAAAACATTCAATCAACCATTTTCATTTACCATTTTCAGCATTTCATACATCCTATATGTAGTAGTTCCATATTACCACAATATATCGCATGGTAGATAATCGCATTTGCATACCCCCATATCGAGATGACATCTTTGGGAAAATCATGAGAGATTGATTGAACATAGTGCGTGAACCACTTAACTCTTGACCCATCAATGAACACAAGGGTCTAATTAAAATCAGCACCACATACCAAGTGAGTAGTGTGCGAAGAGCGGTATTTTCCCTTGAATTCTGAATAAGGATATTGGACAATCCACCGAGCGATGAGGGCAGATAGAGCGAGTCCATAGAGGTAAAACCATGAGCGACTTGTGTATTCCTTCAACACATGGAGAGGTACAATTCATAGCGAGATCAATGTCGATAAACAGGATACGAACTGTGATTCATGCAAAGATCCGAGAATAGTAAGAAAATAATCATTGACTAATGAGAATGACGAGGCACTTAGGAACATAAATCTCCACAAAACCAAAAAGCTTTGACTGCCCTGTACATAATACCTTAGTGATCCCCACTGAGCCTTTCATGATAAACTTTTTTCTGCAAACTCCACAACATGCCAACTCACATACACATACTTACTCACCCTTGCAATAGAGGATCTCGAAGGAGCCAGAGCCATGGTCTTCCCCCCACCATCTTTCATGAAACAACAAATGAAATGTTCAAAGAAATCAGTGAGTCAATGAAACTCCAAAGTCAAACACCAAAAAAAAATAGTCAAAGAAATCAAGGAGTCAATGCAACTCCAAAGTCAAACACCAAAAAAGAACACATAAAAATGTTCAAGAAGATCAGCGAGTCAATGCAACTCCAAAGCTGAAAGTCAAAATACAAAGCAAAGAATGTTTGAGAAAATTGACGAGCCAAATGCAATTTCACAAAGAAAATGAGAAGAAGGTTCAAACCGTGCACCAGAAGAGTCAAGAAGGAGAAATCCAAATCGAAAGGACCAATGATGTCCCGAAGAAACCAATAAGAGGTTATCAAAACAGGTCCAATCATTCCACCCATGGCAAAGGCGAAACATATCCTCTATTGCACAAAAGCTCCACAATCCCCCAAAAAAATCCTCCAGTCCCATGTGACATACGTCATACCCCTAAGCCCCATTACAACCCAACAAAAGACCTTTGACTCATAAGTTGATGAGCGTTAACTGAAAGTATCGGATCTGAAACATGAATCATAAGTTTTGTACTTGTTATCAACATGTCCCGTCATACCAAAGGGACCATGAGCGAATGAGTGTGATCTTACTACACAAGGTCTTCCGAGTGCGAGTGACTCTTTGATTCAAACACCAAATCATAAACAACCTATCCCATTGCAGGTGAGGAATTTGTAAGGGTCGGAAAGTCCAAAACCTCAAAAAAATAAATTCTCAGGAAAATACTACTCTGAGCATCGAGAGTATCATTACACCATTAGCACACACAGCTATACTCACGAGAGATTGACCCGCATCCCTCCGTGAGAGGGAAGTGATTCACGCATTTGAGTTTAACAATCACTCAAGATCGACCCGAAGATGTCTTATATTCATAAACCTCATACTAATAGAGATAGGACCGTACCCTCTCTAAAAAAACTGCATATGCATTTTGCATCTCATTTAGCACTCAATGTCTACATCTAACATAATCATTTCATCATCAACTTCCGACTGGTAAGAACTCTGCCTAGTCTCGCTGAAAGTCGACTTCAGTTGCAGTTGTTGAAGCGTAACTTTTGATTAAAAGATGTCCTGGGCCATCATCAAGCTAGATCGAACCATCTTGGAGTCATCCTGGACTATCTTCGAGCTATATCAGACCAAACGGGAGCCATCCGAAGCCACAAAGAAAATCCCAAAGTTATTCACTGACATACTCGAGCCTCGTCGGCGCCACTCCCAAAGCCAAGTTGGAGCCATGCGGGAGCCATCCTCAAACATTGAGACCATCCCTAGGGCTACACAGGAGCCATTTCCTCACCAAAACCTTGCTCACAGAGTTTCGAACTACGTCAGGTCTGATCTCAATACGGAATTGAGTACGTAGGCAGCCCGCCCAGGGTGCGACCATCTCAAAAGAAAGTTCCCCTTTTGTTCCCCACTATCATTAAATGAAGCCATCCCGTAGCCTCCCCGGAGCCATCCCGAGCTATCCCGGAGCCATCTCGAAGAACCTAAAGCCGTAATTGACCATACCAAAGCCATTCATCTGCAACCAAAAAACTGTCAACCACAGTAAATCACATCGGCCCACCACTTGATTCAAAATCCATACCAAAACCATTCATCCATAACCAAAAAATTGTCAAACACACCACAGTCCACCAATCACATCAACCCACCATTCGACTCAAAATCTTAATTCAAATCGAAACCCACTAACCACCCCAGAGCCGTTGCTCATAATGGGGTCATGAATCATGTCGGAGCCCTCCGACCACACTGGAGCCACCCGACCGCACTGGGGCTATCAACGTAATCTGGAGCCATCAGTTCATACCGGAGCCATCACCACATGCCAAAGTCATCTCAAAATTTGAAACAACTCTGGAGCCGTCTGCTCACACAGAAATCTACATCCACAAACAGGGAGTTTGATTCAATTAATACATTTATTCTTGAACATCTTACATCGCAGATCATTTGCATGTACCCACAAAGTTCGTTCACAATCAATACTCACAACCTGCTAGGCAGCTATTACGCTACTAGTACGGTCCCACATTTTCCTCCACTAGGCAGCTAATACGCTACTAGTGCGAGATCGTTTCATATCCGCCTGCTAGGCAGCTATTACGCTACTAGTACGGTCCCACCATTTTCCTCCACTAGGCAAGCTATTACGCTACTAGTGCGAGATCGTTTCATATCCGCCTGCTAGGCAGCTATTACGCTACTAGTACGGTCCCACATTTTCCTCCACTAGGCAAGCTATTACGCTACTAGTGCGAGATCGTTTCACATCCACCGCTAGGCAGCTATTACGCTACTAGTACGGTCCCACCACTTTTCCTCCACTAGGCAAGCTATTACGCTACTAGTGCGAGATCGTTTCACATCCACCTGCTAGGCAGCTATTACGCTACTAGTACGGTCCCACATTTTCCTCCACTAGGCAAGCTATTACGCTACTAATGCGAGATCGTTTCACATCCACCTGCTAGGCAGCTATTACGCTACTAGTACGGTACTCGTTCAAAGTATTATAGGCTCGTCATAAGTCCTATAGCTAGATATCAAGAGGTCTAGTTGAGGCACTCCTAAGTCCTCCTACTCTCAATCGCATTCTAGGCCCGTCATAAGCCCTAGGGCTGGATATCAAGAGATCCAGTTGAGGCACTCCTAAGCCCTCGTGCACCGTAAACCAATCTAATTGTTAGTATCATAGGCTCGTCATAAGTCCTATGGCTAGATATCAAGAGGTCTAGTTGAGGCTCGTCATAAGTCCTCGTACTCTCGATTGCATTATAGGCTTGTCATAAGTCCTATAGTTAGATGTCAAGAGGTCTAATTGAGGCTCGTCATAAGTCCTCGTACTTTCAATCACATTCATACACTCACGATCGCATCCCATCAAATCACAAAACCGTAGTGAGAATTTTTGGCGCCCCGTCAACCTTGATCCAATTCTGCAAAGGCTTGCAAAATTGAATCAAGGGGAGCCATCTGTAGACGCCAAAAATTCTCACCCCATAAAGCAAATTCCGAGTAACGAATAAAATAAGAGGGGTCGTCGCCTTTCTTTCTCAAAACGTATCAATGTGCATGCCAAAACGAAACCGTCATTTTATGACAAAATTCCCAAATCATTTTCTCAAAGCATTTCAGAAATAAAAACAACGGTCTCCAAAAATGAATTTCCAACAATCATCCGGTTTTAAACCCGTCCCTTTTGTCTATCTACTTATTTCACCATTTTCACTTTATTATTCTCTTTCACCCAACAAACCAGTCAAATGAGGCCTTGTGGTCTGATTCTCTTGGATCCGCTCTTCCTGCCCCAATACCCCAAATGAGGCCCATCTTCCTAAAGCCTTGGGCCCATCTTCCTAAAGCCCATCCCGGTTGTTTTCTTTCTTTAACCCAAATTCCCAGCCTGGTTGAGCACCCTCAAAAACCCTACTGTTCCGTTATAAAACGACAAGCTAAAGTTTAAGGAGAAGGGCCGGCGGACAGTCTTCTTCTTCATTCTCTCAAAAAACTGAACTGTCCATTCTCTTCTTCAGGCGTTCTCCTTCGATCAAAAAAACCAAAAAGATCGATGCCATAACCAGAGTATTCTTCTGCCGTGAGCCACAACCATCTTCTTCTTCCTCGACATTTCTTCTTCAACAAAAAATGTGCTCAATCTCCCTCGATATTTCTTGTTCCCTCATCTCTTCTTCTCTGAAGCCGTCTTCACCACCATCTACTCCAATCTCTTCACCCACGGTTTTGCAACAACAAGCAAATGTGGTGCATGCTCTGCGCCTTCTTCGTCCTTTTCACCGGTAATTTTGCTACTCAAATGGCGAACAAATAACGAAGCTCCTCTCCGTCGATCGGTACCATTCACCCAGAAAAACCCCAACACTTTTCCTCAACTACTAGTCTCTGATATCCCCTCCTTTTCCGTTCGATTCTTTTCAACCGAAACAAAAATCAGTCTCCACCCACTTCTTTCCTATTTATTCTCTTTGTTACCGGTAATTTTGCAACCCCACTGGCGACCAAGGAATGCTCCGCGCCTGTTCCATTTCATTCACCGACGGTAATTTGTTACCCAAGCTAGCAAACAAGGAACACTCCCGCTCTATACCTTGTTCATCGTCTTCACATGTAACTGGCGAGCAAGGAAATACGAGTTCTGCGCCTCAATCTTCTCATCCACCGACGGTAATTTCGGAGCTTACCTGGCGCAAGAAGCAAGCTCGAAGGCGCGGAGCCGTGAAGTTCCACCTCGAAAGGTATTCCTCTCCTTCCTGTTGCTTTATTCTGATTTGGGTATTAAAGGTAATAGATGATTAAATATAAGTCGATTCATCGTTCTCTAGCTCGTTTGTTATTGACTGGGTTGACTGTCGATTTCATCTCTGATATGCTCTTCGACTCCACAACTGATGTGGGTTTAGTTCGGGTCCAATAATTGCTGCGAGTTCGTTTTGCATCTTGATCTTCTGCACAGGCCATTGCTAACATTCTCGAAGTGTTGGACTGATATTTCGGTTGTTTCATCTCGACCAAAGCAGACTTGCAGTCATTCGTTGTTTTGGTATTTATTCCTGGTTCCTGTCACTAATGTCACGTTCATTCCATATGTTGGCTGAGGTACCTGTTGGGATCTTCGAATGGGTTTGAGTCAAGCTTGTGGTCGTGGATCAAGCTCACAAGCGCGAACCAGAGGAAAAGGCAGATTGGTGTGATTTCGGGATCAGCAAACTGACCAAGCGTTTGGATTTGAGCTTAGTGTCTTTTTTCTGGTTGATTCATATGTTTTCTGGTTGATTCGTTGGTTTTCCGGTTGATTGCTTCCTTTCCTGGTTGATTAATTTCGTTTTTGTTGATTCATTTGTATTCTGGCTAATTCGTACATCTTCTGTTTGATTCATTTATTTTCTAGTTGATCTGTTCATTTTCTGGTCGACTTGCTATTACGACATCTATTGGACTCCAACCCAGATGCCAGTAGTGATTAATCTCGTGTTGAGGAATTCGTCGGTTCTGGTAGTGAATGGTTCTGGTGGTGAATGGTTCTGATGATGAATGGTTCTGGCTTAGGCCAATATGACTTTGGTAGAGGTTGAGTTGGTACTGATGCTTGGTTTCTGTTGGGCCTCCATGATTTGTTAACATACTAATTTGGGTCTTTCCCTTTTTCCGGCCTTTTGGGATGCGGGACCTATAATGACTTTTGGATTAAATTGTTTGTTGGATTCTCGGCCTCTTTGGTTTCATTGGGCTTAGGCGTTGTCACATTTGTTTCCTTTGTCGGTCGGTCCTAGCTGATTATGGACTTAAACTGGTGGATTCATCTATCTTTGATACTTTAGCTCTCTTGTTCAGCATTTGTTTAAGCCCTAGTTATTAGACTTCTAGGACCAAACCTTAGGATAGAGGGTGAACCCTAAGATTTAGGTGAGCCATGGTCCCACCTAATAAATTGGGTGATCCCTAAACCCAAACCACATCTTATTATGTCAATAATAATAATAATAAAAAAGAAAGCCCAAAAAAAAGAAAACCAATCCATTTCAAAATTAAAGTCCAAGATCAATTCAAAATTGAGAAGCCCGTCGGCCCAAAAACAATCTTCCCAATTCAGGCCCAAATCTGAATAAGGCCCAACAAAACCAAATCGGCCCAAAACCAACCCGAGGCCCACACCCAATCCAAGGCCCAAAGCCCAACAAGGCCCAAAGCCCAACAAGGCCCAAAGCCCAACAAGGCCCAAAGCCCAACAAGGCCCAAAGCCCAACAAGGCCCAAAGCCCAACAAGGCCCAAAGCCCAACAAGGCCCAAAGCCCAACAAGGCCCAAAGCCCAACAAGGCCCAAAGCCCAACAAGGCCCAAAGCCCAACAAGGCCCAAAAGCCCAACAAGGCCCAAAGCCCAACAAGGCCCAAACCCACTTCGAGGCCTAAGCCCAACAAGGCCCAAAGCCCAACAAGGCCCAAAGCCCAACAAGGCCCAAAAGCCCAACAAGGCCCAAAGCCCAACAAGGCCCAAACCCACTTCGAGGCCTAAGCCCACTTCGAGACCCAAGCCCACTTCGAGTCCCAAGCCCATTTTGAGGCCCAAGCCCATTTCGAGGCCTAAGCCCATTTCGAGGCCCAAGCCCACTCGGCCCATCAAGCCCATTCGGTCCAACTTTGACCAACCAAGCTTTGACCACCCGAGTTTGACCAAATTGATTCAATTCCAAGCCTAGATTCAATTAATCCAATTCAATCCAACCCAAACCCGACTTGTAAATTAGTTTTAAAATCCAAAAACCCAAAAAGAATTTCAAACCATCATTTTATTCGAATTTCATCAAGTTTTCAAAAGAAACCATTTTGTGGATTTTTAAAGGAAAAACTCTTCTCACATCACAGAAAACTCTTCTCAAATGCAGAAAGTTCTTCTCACATATACAGAAAGTTTTCTCCTAAAAACATTTCTCAAAATCAGTGTTTCTTCAACGAGAATTCCGAACAACTTCAAAGATTTTCAAACTCAAAAATAAACCGTTTTCGTGGAACATGGGATGTCTAACACCTTCAAAGAACGTTTTCTTCCTAGTTAGACATCACTTGTCTCTCTTCTAAAATAAAAATCCGAGGCGGGGCACTGTGGTCGTCACATCCCTTGTCGCAGTCTGGATCTCTTTAGGCGGGGCATTAGGGTGACAAACCTCCCCTAATTGCAGCCTAGATTTTTACAAGGCGGGGTGCTAGGGAAGTAACGACCTTCCTAGTCGCAGCCGGGATTTTAGAATCGTCTAACTCCCTTCCACTCGATTTCAATGTTTTCGGTTTTTAACGTTTTAAAACTCGGGGAGTTAGAGACGTTATTAGGGTTTGTCCGAGAACATCTCATTCATGGTGTTTCTCTCTAGATCCTATTTTCGACATAAATTCATTGCCCCATCTTTCGAGCCTCTGCATTTACCATTAATTAAGTGTCGTGTTCGAGAGGGTACATAGGGTAATCCCTCAGGATTATCCGCCCTTTTTCAACAAAATGATTTTCAGTTTTAAAAACTCTAAGAGAGACAATTTTGACAATCATTCCTCCAAACAATTCAGCCCTCATCATCTCACTCCAAATTTGAAATATCCCAAAACCTCAACCCTGTAGATTCTCGAACCCGAAAAACCCGGGATCTCTACTCAAACTTCAATTGTCTCACACACTCAAAACATTATCCAAACTCAAATCATTCCAAACTTGAAACATCTCTTGAATCCCAACTCCTTCCAAACTTCTACAGTCTCATAGGCCCGAGTGCCTCATAGACTCAAAACATCATAATTTCTCCACAAACGTCTTACAGGCCTCAGCGCCTCACAGACTCAAACACTTCAACCTCTTCCACCATTTTAAGATTCAAACGTCTCACAGACCCGAGCGTCTCACAGGCCTTGACATCTCATTACTCCCACTAATGAACATCCCAATCGTCTCATAGACCCGAGCGTCTCACAGACTAATCTCTCACACCCAAAACTTCAAACCCTTCAAACTTCAAAACCCAAACCGTGAACTACGTAAGGTCTGATCTCAACAGGGAGTTGAGTACGTAGGCAGCCCATCTAGGGTGCGACCCCATTCCAAACAAAAAACCCCTTTCCCCCTCTAAGGTGGCTCTCGTACTTCTCAAAATGCTCAAACCTTCTTCAGCTCCCACAAACTTCAAACCATCAAACTCTAAGTCTTGTCTATTCACTCAAGCTCAGACATTTCCCAAATCTTCATTTCATACTCATCCAAATTCCTCAATTCCCTCTTCTAGGCGCTGGCTTGGCAGAAAAGCTCGCCTCACTCACTCTCTCTGTCTCTTCTCATCCTAATTTTATCCTTGGCCTTTAAATGAATCTCTTTAATAAGGTTTTGAAAGAAGGTAATCCCGACAATTGGAGACCGAGGTTTCCTCGGGCACCAATCCGAAGTCGTGGTCGTTGCCACCTCTAAGGGGTGTAACCCAGTGCGAACCCACACAGATTCTCTGGTATGATCAGATAAGTCCTATCCATAGGCAACAAATCATCAGAGTCAATTAACGGTTCTTAGAACCCTTCTCCCTTCCTAGTTCCTTAGGTCAAACTAGGTGGCGACTCTAGTCAATTCCGCCTCATAGAGGCATAAGTCCGCGTGGGGCCCATTGAGAGCGGGTGTAGTGTTCACTTACACTCCCCTTATGCTTTCTGGGAAAGACGGACGATTTAGTAGGTATTTGAGGGATGCCAGATTAATGGGTTTTCACCCTCCACAGAATGGCAAATTTCTAGGATCTAGACTTCTTAGCTAGACCATATTTAGATAGACCCCCCCTCATACCGAAAAATCACCCTCCACAGTACGGAGTTGACTACTTCTCGTGTTCCTAACACTACTTGTCTACTTGCATGGGGTACCGTATTGATACATTACTACTTACCCGACTAACTCATAAATAAGTCTGGCAGGCCCACATGCTCCTATCAGAGTGCGGTCGTCCCATGTCTCGTTTAGTAAACTGGTAATGTCTGTCACACGGTTATTGTGAAGTATTCTGTTGTCAATCTCCCTCTGATGGATATCCTGTTTTCTCTTCTCTTCTTCAACCTCTTTTTTTGTTTAATAGTTCATGGTATCGGTTATCTAGTAATAAGTGCTATTGCCCTAGTGGCATCAGTGGTAATTCGTGCCATTAACCATAAGCCATAATGCCGGCTTGTAAGTAAAATCTGTTGCCTACCGGTTTACACCGGTTTGTGTGTTGTTTGTTTTTCTATGTGTTTATGACCTTGTAAGACTTAAGTCATGTAAAGAGTTTACAGTTGTTTATATTATTATGTTGTTAAGATGTGACTCGTTTCCCTTGTGTGTGTCAAACTTGACCTAAACACATGTTGTGCATTAATTGTTTAAATTTCAATAATGGGGTTTCTAACAAGTGCTAACCGGGGAAGTGAGGAGTCCGGTCTATTCCGGCCACGCGTGTGAGTATGGGTCGATGTCATATCCGGTTTGATTCTCTTTGTATGTTTGGTTGTTTTCCAATTTGGTTTCAACCTTCCCTTTAGCTTATCCAAGGCTATTTTACTGACTCACGTCGGGCCACAGGGGCATACTATGTTGTTCGGTGTGCTTGGATTACTATATCCGACGCACCTTGGGGTTAAGTTATTCGTTCAATCTAACAGGACGGTAACGAGTTATGTAACGAGCTTAGCATGAGTTTGGCAACATTCTCTAGGCTCTCCATGTGATTTAACTATGTTGGTTTGGTTCCTAAAGAAAACTGTTCTTGTTATGTTGTGTGTGTTGTTGTGCTATGCAATATCTCTTGCTATGCTATATATGTTGTTTGTTTAAAATCATTGCCATGTAATCATGACAAATAGTTGTGCGTATCCCGGTAGCCGATGGGCTGCGCGTTAACCATACCAGCCAAGGGTTGCTGACCCCCTCGGGGGCTCCATTTTTATTTACAGGATGAGGATCGAAGAAGCAGATTGGCTATAGATCTAGGTCGTGTTATACTTTTGGTTATTTTGGATGTTGAGCCCGGGATGCGCCTGTGCTCCCGCGGTGTTATATTTGGCACCGTTATTTTTTGACAGTGGCGGTTGTTGACAGTTTACAGTGGCAGTTTATGGTTTACAGTTTATAGTGATGTTGTGATGTAAATACTTGGTATTGCTGGTTATGTATATATATGGGTGTTAGTACCTAATGCTCGGGAGTCTGATCATCAGACCGATACACTTGTATTTATTCTGTCTTGTTAACCACGTGGGTGGTTAACGGCGTTGTAGCACCGAACCGTTTAGTTATTGTTTATTTGTTTATTTCCGCTGCGATTTCGGTTAGTTGTTAAGTGCGTAGTAGGGGTGTTACAAAAAGTGGTATCAGAGCGAAGTATTGCTCTGATGACTAGAATACCAAGCTTAGGAATATACCGAGTTAGGAAACCTAACCATAGTTACCTAAGTAAACGGTTATGGAAAGGTTAACCACTAACTAAGTGTGGAGATACCTTATTGTCGGGAAGATGTTACAACTGTTGAACCGATAAGTGTGCAAGCATAATGCTAATGAATGTTCATGTGAATCCAGATGTCAGGTCAACCATGAGGTAGAGGCCACGGACGCGGTACTGGTGATACGGGTGGCCAGGGCGAGAACACGATGGCACAGGTTATGGCTGAGGCAGTAGCAGCCGCCGTAGCCCAGATGGTACCCCAGTTAGTGGCTGTGATGCAGCAGCAGCAGCAGGGCGGTGCGGATCAACAAGGGCCACAACCGCAACCACAGCCGCGCGAGACCAACTGGGTCAAGGCGTTGGCGGATTTGAGACCCCCGTCGTTTAGTGTGGAGACCGACCCTAGTAAGTTGGAGGCGTACATCTCCGAGATGGAGACCGCCTACGAGACCTTGAATGTGCCCGAGGAGGTCAAGGTCCGTCTTGCCGCTTACTACCTGAAGGGTTCGGCACAGAGTTGGTGGAAGCTAGTACGAGAGGGCAGAGTTGCTGACCCTACCTTTCAGTGGAGGGAGTACACGGCTCTACTGCGAGCCAAGTACTACCCGATACATGTGCAAGAGGCCAAGCGCCTAGAGCTGGACAATCTGAGACAAGGAAATAAGATGACGGTAGATGAGTACTACTCCGCTTTCATCGGACTCATCCACCTGCTACCAGATCTGGGTTACTCAGACCGGATACTGGTGAACCGTTTCTACAACGGACTGAGCTACCGCCTACGCTATGGTATGGGGCCTAGCGGATATACTACTTTGCAGGTAATGAACCACAGTGTGATGTGAATAAGTATGTACAGTGTATGAATGTAATTATGAGTTTGATTTGCGGGGCATAACTAACACCCTAAATATAGGAGTGCTATCATGCCGCTGCTATTGTAGAGATCACCGTCCGTCTGAGGGACGAGGAGAATGCGCCCAAGCGTAAGGCCACGAGCGAGGGTCAAAGCACGCAAGGGTACGGGGGAGGAAAGTAGAAAAAGCCATACCCCCAGTCCCAGAAAGGACAGCAACAGGGTGGCAAGGGCCAAGCCCAGACCACCACTACTGAGGAGCCGTTGCAGCTCACCTACGCATACGCGGCTAAGCCCCTGCACTCTCAACCATTCAAGGGTAAACAATTAGTTCTGAATACCGAGTTTAAGTGTGTAATGTTATAATGTGAAGTGTGTACTGAAAGTGTAATGTGTTAGCAGCTAGCGCGGGCTCTGGACCGGAGCGCCACTACTACTGTAAGTGGTGTAACGGAGACCACCCTGGCAAGGACTGCAAGGGAAACGATGTGCAGTGTCGTTACTGCCAGAAGATGGGGCACCACGACTATGAGTGCTGGCAGAACCCCAATGGCAGGAACTACAGGCCAAAGGGGCAGTGGAAGGGTAAGGCCGCCGCGACCACCGAAGGCTCGAAAGCGACTAACCAGCAATCCTCTGACAAGGGGAACATGAACTCCCAGAAGGGGAAGGGGCCAGGAACCGGCAAGGCCGCCCTGAATGTGTTAGACCGGTCTGAGGCTGCAGGACCCTCTTCTAGACCAGGAACTACCTTAACTTATGAGTAAAATAATTGACTGCTTACCGCACTTCATGCATGAGTGTTAGCAAGTCTAAGTGTACAACCACATAAGTAATGAGTTAAAGTATAACGTGAAAGTCACCTAAATTAGGTAATTTGAAAACTTAGGAACCTTCAATATCGGTTATCCAATCCCGCCCACACCGAACCCTGAAGAGACAACCATCAACATCACCGAATTTCCAATGGAGCAATGTCAGGTTATCCAGCCAGGTATGATACTCTTAAATGGATACCTGACACCGGAAGCACAAATCCACATCATTAGGCGATGCAACGAACTTGGAGCAGCACCTGGAGGTTTCTACACACCCGAGTACCCGAGCGGACCGAAAATGAAGCTGAAGATGATGTGCATGGGTAAGGACTGGAATCCTTACACTAAGTCATATCAAGACGTGCGAGCAGAAGGCGAAGCATGTAACACCCCTAAAACCGGCCTAAGAGTTAAGGGTATTACACGCCGCGTATTACTATCAATAACGCAAGGCTCTAAAACACTCAAATGCAATAAAGGCCCAAAACAGAGTTCACATAAGCATTATAAACCAAGGTACTCAATTACAGCGGAAGTAATACGAAATCCCAAATACATATCCAAGTCAGAAACAGAAGTCAAAATAGTGTAAGGCCCTAAGGCTACAACATCATAAATAATAGTCTGAACAAACAAAAAGCTAAACTCTATAGCTCCAGAATCTTAAGATGATCCTCGCTGATCAATCTACAAAAATGTTAGAAGTAGGGGAATGAGCACACAACTATGCCCAGTAAGCAGCGACCGTCATCAGCAAGGTCGCTCAAAACAATTGGAAACAGAAGAAGAGAAGATAAACATAATATCCACATTCCTCAAACAGTCAGAAGCTTTCAAAATCAGAAACAGAATGGGACACAAGAGCCCCCGGTGCAGAAACAGTCAGAGTTCTTAAACAGAGAAGGGACAAGACACGATGCACACACTCAGAAGGGTCGAAGACCCATAGACCATGACAGGTCTCTCGGCAACGCAGAAATGACTCGAAAGAGCCAAAGGGTTCGTCAACCCCACAGAATAGAAAGGGAATGACCCACACTCAGAACGACGTCTACATGGTATACCACGGAATAGCTCGACCCAGCCATTCACGGCTCAGAAACAATGTGAAATGTCCCAAAACAGAAGGGTTGCTTAAACAGAAGCAAGATTGCATTTAAATATGCCAAAACACTCATAAATCAGTAGCACAGGTCATAAGGGACCCAACGCCGCAGACGGCACTCAAATCGGAGTTCAAACGAAGAAGTTACGCTGAAAACAGAGGGGTGTCCGAACTTGTGTCCGGACGTCGAAGTTCGGACGCAAGTCGAGACTCGGAAACCAAAGATTGTCAAATGTCCGAACTTGTGTCCGGACATCAATGCTCGGACACAAGTCGAATTGAAATCAGATAGAGGAATTCAGAAGGTCCGAACATCAATGTTCGGACTGATGTTCGGACGGGTTACGGAAAAGAGTTACGCGGAAGGTCCGACCTTGTGTCCGGACGTCAAAGTTTGGACACAGGTCGAACTAAAATCAGAGAAGAACCCAAGGGCGTGTCCGAACATCAAAGCTCGGACGGAAGTTCGGACAGTGCGAAAACTGCCTTTTCCAGAAGACGAACAGAGCAGAAACTTGTGCAAAAACATCATCACGAATTGCCAAATTGTTACACACACCAAATCACAGAGAAAACAGAGAACCATGGGGTTTTAACCATTCCAAAACGCAACCAAACAGACAACACAACAGAATTCACACCCAAAACAGAACCGTTGCAATCCCCATGGCTGAACTTCCAAACCGAATCGAGTAACCACCTACCTCAATTAGCAGAAGAAAAACAACGGTCTGAATCAACAAGCGCAGTCCGAACAACCCAGCAGCCAGGCACGAATAAAGATCACTGAATTCCCACAACAACAATCCAAAATCAGAACGAGGAAGAACCCTAGAACTTGGAAATTCAAAACTGCAACACTCTGCATCACAAACCTGAAATCAAGACCAGACGAAATACTGCAGCAGAATCCCAATCCGAATGCGGCCGACGACAACTGATTCGAACACAATCAGAACCCTCAATCAGAGAACAGAAGAAAAACAAAGTAGACAACGAAGACCCAAATTCTGCAATTCAAACCTGGTAAAGGAGGAAGGACCACACCGCAACGGAAACCTCCAATCTGGTTGCAGCAGTAATGTTCACAGTTCCAGCAGAGGGAGAATTAGAGAGAGAAAGGAAGAGGGGAAAAACTGTCGCTCAGCACCACGATTGAGACGCTCCTCATGAACTGACGTGAATAACAATGATCAGGAAAAGAAAAGAAATAAGGAATTCCTTTCCTTATAAATCAATAATTAATTACCTTAATTAATTAATCGAAAGACTTCCTTGTCCTTGGCAATTAAAACAATGCCGCTGACGTCCCAACTGACAGCAAAGAAATGTAATCCATCTTAGCTCATTACATAAACCGGATATAATATAATGTTGCAACTATGCGGGTTATAACATCATCTCCCCCTTAAAAGAATCTCGTCCTCGAGATTAACTCACCTTACTGCTCGAACAGGGAGGGAAACTTGGCACGCAGCTCATCTTCGAGTTCCCAAGTCGCTTCACTCTCTAACAGATCAGACCACTGGACCTTCACCATAGGCAGGGTCTTACTACGAAGCCGACGGACATCCCTGTCTAAAATGCGAGTAGGCACCGCCTCGAAACTGCAGTCCTCTCTCAACTGAAGCTGGCTGTAGTCGATCACGTGAGACGGATCATGCAGGTACTTCCTCAACATCGAGACATGAAAAACACTGTGGACAGCAGACAAAGCGGGTGGCAACGCTAACCGGTAGGCCACAGGGCCAATCCTCTCTAGAATCTCAAAAGGTCCTACAAACCTCGGGCTAAGCTTCCCACGCTTCCCAAACCGGACTACGCCTCTGACCGGCGACACTCGCAGATAGACATGATCACCAACATCAAACTCAAGCGGCCTGCGCCTCTGATCTGCATAGCACTTCTGCCTACTCTGAGCAACAAGCAAACGCTCCCGAATCGTCCTGATCTTCTCTACCGCACCCTGCACCAGCTCAGGTCCAACCAAGACCCTCTCTTTCAGGTCATCCCAACAGATGGGGGACCTGCAAGTCCTACCGTACAACGCTTCAAAAGGAGCCATACCAATGCTCGCTTGAAAGCTATTGTTGTAGGCAAACTCAATCAGGGTCACGTGCTGCTCCCAGCTACCCCCAAAATCCAGAACACATGCGCGAAGCATGTCCTCCAGGACCTGATTAGTCCTCTCTGTCTGGCCATCCGACTGAGGATGGTAGGCTGAACTGAACGCCAAACTCGTACCCAGGGCCTTATGCAAACTGCGCCAAAATCTCGAAACAAAGCGCGGGTCACGATCAGAAACTATAGTAGTAGGCACACCATGCAACCTCACTATCTCATCCAGATACAGACGAGCTAGACGCTCTAGACTAAAGGTCTTCTTCACCGGCAGAAAATGAGCAGACTTCGTCAGACGATCAACAATCACCCAAATAGCATCACAACCCGAGGAAGTCTTGGGCAAACCCATGACAAAGTCCATCCCCACACTCTCCCACTTCCACTCAGGAATGGGAAGGGGCTGAAGCAAACCCGCTGGCCTCTGGTGCTCAGCCTTCACCTGCTGACAGGTCTGGCACTTCGAAACAAACTCAGAGATGTCTCGCTTCATCCCAGACCACCAGAACGACTCTCTGAGATCTCGATACATCTTCACCCCTCCTGGGTGAACTGAATATGGCGCTCCGTGAGCCTCCTGAAGGATCTCCCTACGCAGAACTGCATCGTCGGGCACACACACTCGGCCTCTGAAACGCAGACAACCATCACTGGAGACACTGAAGTCTGAGTTCTGCTCTGAAGGCAGCCCCTCTCTGATCCGACTCAAAGCTGAATCCGACTCCTGACCAACTCTGATCCTGTCGACCAACGAAGACTGAACCTGAAGTGCTGCTATCACACTGGCACTGGCTGGTCTGACTACCCAGACGCCCATACGCTGAAGCTCTAAGGCGGACCTCTGAACTCCTGTCAAGGCACAAGCTACACCCGGAGCACCTCTCCGGCTCAAAGCATCTGCAACAACATTCGCTCTACCCGGGTGGTAGAGGATCTCTAAATCGTAGTCGTGAAGTAGCTCCAACCACCTCCGCTGTCTCAAGTTCAGCTCCTTCTGAGTGAACAAATACTTGAGACTCTTGTGGTCCGTGTAAACCTTACACGACGCCCCATACAGATAATGCCTCCAAATCTTCAGCGCGAAAACCACAGCTGCCAACTCCAGATCGTGGGTAGGGTAGTTCTTCTCATAAGGCTTAAGCTGTCGGAGCCATAAGCCACTACCTTACCCTGCTGCATCAAAACACATCCTAGTCCCTTATGGGACGCATCACAGAAGACCTCGAATCCCTCGGTCCCAGAGGCAAAGTCAGAATCGGTGCGGTCGTCAGCCTCTTCTTAATCTCCTGAAGCTCTGCTCGCAAGCCTCGCTCCACTCATACTTGATCTCCTTCCTCAACAGACGGGTCAGTGGGGATACAATTTAGAGAACCCCTCAACGAACTTCCTGTAATACCCAGCTAACCCAAGGAAACTACGGATCTCTGCAACATTCGTGGGCCTCGCCCACTCCATAACTGCTCTAATCTTCTCAGGGTCCACTGAGATACCGTCCTTCGAGACCACATGTCCCAAGAATACTACACGATCCAGCCAGAAGTCACACTTCTTCAACTTAGCATATAGCTCACGATCCTTCAACGTCTGCAAAACAATCCTCAGATGCTCCTCATGCTCCTCTGCGCTCTTGGATACACCAAGATGTCATCTATGAAGACCACTACAAACTGATCCAGATAGGGTTTGAAAACCCGGTTCATCATATCCATGAAGACTGAGGGAGCATTAGTCAAACCAAACGGCATAACTAGGAACTCGTAATGACCATAACGAGTCCTAAAGCGGACTTAGGCATCCTCGGCCTTAATCCTCAACTGATGGTAGCCTGAACGAAGATCGATCTTCGAGAACACTGTGGCCCCGCCAACTGGTCAAACAGATCATCTATGCGCGGAAGGGGATATCGGTTCTTGATGGTCACCTTGTTCAGCTCTCTAGTCGATGCACAATCTGAAGGTCCCATCCTTCTTCTTCACAAATAGCACTGGCGCTCCCCAAGGCGAAACACTAGGGCGAATGAAGCCCTTGTCTAGCAACTCCTGAAGCTGGACCTTCAGCTCCTTCAACTCCGCCGGACTCATACGTAAGGGGCCCTAGAGATGGGCTGAGTCTCTGGCGCTAAAATCGTGAACTCCACCTCCTCACTGGTGGTAGTCCGGGCACGTCATCCTGGAAAACCTCAGGGAACTCTCTGACGATCGGGATGCTCTCCAAGCTGGATCCCTCACGCACCTCTGGCAGATAGCACAAGAATCCCTGGCAGCCCTTCCTCAAGAAGCTGGCTGCCTGCATCGCAGACACAATCATAGGCGCACACGGGACTGCATTCCCAGCAAAACAAAACGGCTCCCGTCTGGCAAACCAAACACTACTCTCCTCGCTGCACAGTCTATATGGGCATGGTGCTCTGCTAGCCAGTCCATGCCCAAAATCACATCAAAACAGGTCATCCGCATCGGGATGAGGTCAGCAAAGAAAGTCTTGTCCCTAACTGCTATGGGACAAGCCTTACACACAGAATCAAGAATACAAGGAGCAATCCCACCCAAGGGACTACTCACACAAATCTACTTCACTAGGCACAGCAGTCAATTCAAGTCTACCCAACAAATCACAGCAGATAAAGGAGTGCGTAGCTCCAGAGTCAAACAGACAAAACACATCCTGAGAATGGATCTGGAGAATACCTGAGACGACGCGATCACCAGCACGATCACGCTCCCCTGCCATAGCATACACTCGGGCCTGAGTCTGAGGCTTCTTCTGGTCGGACCTCGCCCCTGAATCTGAAAGTGCCTCTATCTCCTGAGCCTCTACCGGACGCCTGAGGGCACTGAGCGATCCGGTGCTCCATCGACCCGCACTTAAAGCAGGCACCCGTCTTCTTGTAGCACTCCCTACCAGGATGGGTGTGACCACAAGATCCACACTTCGCCCCAGCTGACGACGATGAAGAAGCTCCCCGGCGATCTCCATATGACTGCTTCTTCTGAGGAGTAGCCTCCTTCTTCTGAGGCTCTTCAGCACGCCTTTCCCTTGTGGTCCTTGCCAGCCTGTCTGCCCCTGATGTCGGCCTCTACCAGCAAAGCAACATCTGCCACATCCCTGAAGGTCCGGTGACGAAGAGGTGTCACAGCGGACCTGATATCGGTCTGAGCCCACTCTCGAACTTACGGGCCTTCCTATGCTCATCTGGCTCCAGAGCATACTTCGAGAGCGTCACGAACTTCCTAACGTACTCCTCGACTGACATCTCTCTCCCTTGGCGCAGCCGGTTATACTCGTTGATCTTCTGATCCTTGTAAACGTCCGGATAGAACTGCTTGTTGAACTCCAAGCAGAACTGATCCCAGGTCCAAGGCTGGGGATGCCTACCCATCACCATGCGCCACCACTCCTTCGCCTCCCCCTTAAAGAGGAACGTGGCGAAGTCCACCTTCTGGTCATCCTCCGACCCCATCACTCTCACCAGGTCCTCGACCTCTGTAATCTAATGGCTCGCCTCCTGAGGGTCACCACAGCCGTCAAAGGAAGGCGGCTTTAGCTTCATGAACTCCTGGAGCGCCCTGACTCGGCCTCCCACAGCATTCGCCCCTGCTGGGCCTGCTCCACCAGCTCCCCCAGCAGCTGCAGCCATCGTCTGCATCAACTGTGCCACAAACTGCTGTACTGCATCCGCAGCATCTCCCTGAGGGGTCACTGGTGCTCTACGAGGAGGCATTCTGAGATACACAAATCCAAAACTTGTCAGAACTGACTCACACTTCAACAATTGCCACAACTGAACCTCACACGAGCAAACACAACCACAGACCCTAAAGAAAGCCAAACCTGGCTCTGATACCACTAAATGTAACACCCCTAAAACCGGCCTAAGAGTTAAGGGTATTACACGCCGCGTATTACTACCAATAACGCAAGGCTCTAAAACACTCAAATGCAATAAAGGCCCAAAACAGAGTTTACATAAACATTATAAACCAAGGTACTCAATTACAGCGGAAGTAATACGAAATCCCAAATACATATCCAAGTCAGAAACAGAAGTCAAAATAGTGTAAGGCCCTAAGGCTACAACATCATAAATAATAGTCTGAACAAACGAAAAGCTAAACTCTATAGCTCCAGAATCTTAAGATGATCCTCGCTGATCAATCTGCAAAAATGTTAGAAGTAGGGGAATGAGCACACAACTATGCCCAGTAAGCAGCGACCGTCATCAGTAAGGTCGCTCAAAACAATTGGAAACAGAAGAAGAGAAGATAAACATAATATCCACATTCCTCAAACAGTCAGAAGCTTTCAGAATCAGAAACAGAATGGGACACAAGAGCCCCCGGTGCAGAAACAGTCAGAGTTCTTAAACAGAGAAGGGACAAGACACAATGCACACACTCAGAAGGGTCGAAGACCCATAGACCATGACAGGTCTCTCGGCAACGCAGAAATGACTCGAAAGAGCCAAAGGGTTCGTCAACCCCACAGAACAGAAAGGGAATGACCCACACTCAGAACGACGTCTACATGGTATACCACGGAATAGCTCGACCCAGCCATTCACGGCTCAGAAACAATGTGAAATGTCCCAAAACAGAAGGGTTGCTTAAACAGAAGCAAGATTGCATTTAAATATGCCAAAACACTCATAAATCAGTAGCACAGGTCATAAGGGACCCAACGCCGCAGACGGCACTCAAATCGGAGTTCAAACGAAGAAGTTACGCTGAAAACAGAGGGGTGTCCGAACTTGTGTCCGGACGTCGAAGTTCGGACGCAAGTCGAGACTCGGAAACCAAAGATTGTCACATGTCCGAACTTGTGTCCGGACATCAATGTTCGGACACAAGTCGAATTGAAATCAGATAGAGGAATTCAGAAGGTCCGAACATCAATGTTCGGACTGATGTTCGGACGGGTTACGGAAAAGAGTTACGCGGAAGGTCCGACCTTGTGTCCGGACGTCAAGTTCGGACACAGGTCGAACTAAAATCAGAGAAGAACCCAAGGGCGTGTCCGAACATCAAAGTTCGGACTTATGTTCGGACATGCCCCGAACTTTGAAAATCAATAGAGCAAAACGCACTGTCCGAACTTCAAAGCTCGGACGGAAGTTCGGACAGTGCGAAAACTGCATTTTCCAGAAGACGAACAGAGCAGAAACTTGTGAAAAACATCATCACGAATTGCCAAATTGATACACACACCAAATCACAGAGAAAAACAGAGAACCATGGGGTTTTAACCATTCCAAAACGCAACCAAACAGACAACAAACAGAATTCACACAAAACAGAACCGTTGCAATCCCCATGGCTGAACTTCCAAACCGAATCGAGTAACCACCTACCTCAATTAGCAGAAGAAAACAACGGTCTGAATCAACAAGCGCAGTCCGAACAACCCAGCAGCCAGGCACGAATAAAGATCACTGAATTCCCACAACAACAATCCAAAATCAGAACGAGGAAGAACCCTAGAACTTGGAAATTCAAAACTGCAACACTCTGCATCACAAACCTGAAATCAAGACCAGACGAAATACTGCAGCAGAATCCCAATCCGAATGCGGCCGACGACAACTGATTCGAACACAATCAGAACCCTCAATCAGAGAACAGAAGAAAAACAAAGTAGACAACGAAGACCCAAATTCTGCAATTCAAACCTGGTAAAGGAGGAAGGACCACACCGCAACGGAAACCTCCAATCTGGTTGCAGCAGTAATGTTCACAGTTCCAGCAGAGGGAGAATTAGAGAGAGAAAGGAAGAGGGGAAAAACTGTCGCTCAGCACCACGATTGAGACGCTCCTCACGAACTGACGTGAATAACAATGATCAGGAAAAGAAAAGAAATAAGGAATTCCTTTCCTTATAAATCAATAATTAATTACCTTAATTAATTAATCGAAAGACTCCTTGTCCTTGGCAATTAAAACAATGTCGCTGACGTCCCAACTGACAGCAAAGAAATGTAATCCATTTTAGCTCATTACATAAACCGGATATAATATAATGTTGCAACTATGCGGGTTATAACAGAGCAACTGTATCAAGTGTTCCTGAGGAGTCCCTTGCGGTTGTTAACCACGCCGTGGGAATTGCTCAGCAAGTTGAATCGGATTCAATACCAAGCGTTAAAGCAGATCTGTGTATTGTGAACTTCTACCAAAAGGTGGATGATTAGGGTTACACCAAGATAAGGACGAGTCACCCGAGTCTCTAAGTAAGGGAGTACCCGTGGTGTCTTGGTCCATTGGTGATACCGCAGTGTTTATATATGGCGAGCAGAAGCGTGCTGATCTCGCAAGGAAGTTAGTGTTGAAATCGGGAGATGTGCTAATCATGGGTGGACAGTCAAGGATGTATATCATGGTATCAAGAAGATCAAACTGAATACCGCACCATCGACAGTGATCAATGCCACACACATGAAACCCGGACGTTTGAATTTGACTTTCAGACAGTTTTAAAGCCTTGTGTAATCATGTAATGTGTTAAGCCAGCTGTATGTTAAGGAATGCTATATTTAGCTATGTCTACAATGTAAACCAACTTATGGTGTAAAGAGTGTGCTAATGAATAAAGAGATGTTGTTTTGGAGTATATCAATCGTGTTACTACCGTGTACTTAAAGTTTGCCAATGAATTAGGCTGTGCACTCGGAACGGGAGGTATACTGAGTGTCTGCAATGAGGCAGAAGCCGGCAAGAGCGGCACAATCCTCACCGGTACCTTTCCAGTGAATGGCGTGGACGCATCGATCTTGTTCGACTCCGGGGCCTCACATACGTTCATCTCGCTATCATTTGCGAAGAGGCTGGGGTTAGACGGTGAAGAGATGCCTGACTTCCTAGTCATCTCCCGTCGAAAAGAGCGGATCAAGTGTACCCGCTATACCGAGATGTTGTGTACGAATCAGAGATGAAGAGTTTCCGATCGACATGATAGAGTTCGAGGGACTTGGTTTTGATGTGATTGTCGGGATGAACTGGTTGGAGCGGTACAAGAGCAGAATCCTATGGCCGAGCATCGTCTGCTTCTTCGGAGTCCGTCTGGGGTTACCATCATACGCTAGAGGCCCAGGGAGCCTTCGACTCAGATCATCACCGCCATGGCCATGTATCGTGAACTACGACGAGGGAATGATGTATACCTCTGCTATGTCCAGGACATAGAGAGAGACCCAGAGTTTAGCCCAAATGTGCCGGTAGTGTCGGAGTTTCCTGATGTATTCCTAAGGAACTGCCGGGCATGCCGCCAGCATGGGAAGTTGAGTTTGAGATTGATTTGGTTCCGGGCACCGGACCTATGCGAAGGCGCCCTATCGTATGGCTCCAGCAGAGATGACAGAGCTCAAGGAGCAGCTGAGAGACCTACTCGACAAGGGATTCATCCGCCCTAGCGTTTCACCATGGGGAGCGCCGGTCTCTCGTGAAGAAGAAGGACGGTAGTCTCCCTTTGTAATGATTATCGAGAATGAATACAGTTACGGTGAAGAACCTTATCCTTTACCATGCATCGACGACTTATTTGATCAGTTGAAAGGAGCATCAGTATTCTCCAAGATAGATCTATGATCCGGATACCATCAGATTGCCATCCGTGAGAGTGACATTGAGAAGACGCATTCAGAACCAGATATGGACATTATGAGTTTACGGTTATGCCGTTTGGTTTATCCAATGCACCAGCCAAGTTCATGGACTTAATGAACGCTTGTTCCAAGATCAGTTGGACAAGTCAGTCGTAGTCTTCATCGATGATATTCTTGTGTATTCGAATTGAAGGGTGAGCACGAAAGCCACCTGAGAAGTGTGTTGCAAACGTTGAGAAGGAATTAGTTGTATGTTAAATTTTCAAAGTGTGAGTTTGGTTGAACCAAGTATCCTTTCTTGGACATGTGATTTCTGAGGCCGGGATCGTTGTTGATCCGGAAAAGATAGATGCAGTGCGCACTTGGCCTAGACCGAAGACAGTTACCGATATCAGGAGCTTCCTTGGTCTGGCAGGATATTACAGGAGATTTGTGAAGGACTTCTCCAGTGTCTCGAAGCTGATGACTTCCTTAATGAAGAAGGATGCACCATTCGAGTGGACATACGACTGTGAGAGTTCTTTTCAGAGTCTCAAGGATGCTCTGACATCTGCACCAGTCCTGACTATTACCAGACGGTCCAGACGGTTTGAGGTCTACGTGACGCATCAGGCAGAGGTATGGGTTGTGTGTTGATGCAACACGGGAAGGTCGTAGCATACGCCTCCCGACAAGCTGAAGAAGCATGAAGAGAACTACCCTACCCACAACTTAGAATGGGGTGCCATTGTCTTCGCACTGAAGATATGGCGACATCATTTGTATGGGGAAAGCGTGACTCTACTCCGACCACAAGAGTTTAAAGTACTTGTTCACTCAGAAGGAGTTGAACATGAGAAAAGAAGGTGGGGTCGAGTTCTTAAAAGACTACGACATCAATTTATAGTATAAGGAGGGAAAAGCAAATGTGGTAGCTGACGCATTGAGCGCCGAGCACACTTCTCCATTCGCTAGTCTCTCATACTAGCTTGGTGAAGAGGTGTGGAGGCTCAGATGACGGATCAGTATATGTTGAAGATCAGGCAGAAGCTTATTGATGGCACGTTCGAGGGCAGAAGTACGACTTCCGACTCCACGATGATGACCTGATTAGGCTTAACGGCCCGATTGGTGTATTCGAGGAGTAGCGCTGATGAAGGAGCGCTACTGAGTGAATCCCACTGTTCTACGACTTCGATCCACCCCGGAGGCTTCAAAGATGTACAAGGGTATGAAACATTATTTTTGGTGGACAGGCATGAAAAAGGATGTGAATGACTATGTGTTGAGGTGTCTCACTTGTCAGAAGGTCAAGTTCGAGCACCGATGGCCTGGTGGTATGGTACAGCCAATGCCAGTGCCTGAGTGAAAGTTCCATGACATTTCTATGGACTTCGTGGTAGGGCTTCCGCCTACAAGGGGAGGTCTGAATATGATTTGGGTTGTTGTTGACCGACTGACCAAGGTGGCCCGATTCATTCCGATGAAGGACACTTGGAAAGTGGCAAAGCTTGTAGAGCTTTTCGACAGAGAGATTGTAAGACATCATGGGGTACCGAAGACGATTGTGTCTGACAAGGATACCAGATTCCTCTCGAGGTATTGGAAATCCACACGAGAAGCGCTGGGTACCGAGCTGAAGCTGAGTACGGCATTCCACCCACAGACTGATGGTCAGAGTGAGCGCACCATCCAGACACTCGAGGATATGTTACGTGCATGTGCACTTGACTTTCAGACCAGCTGGATTGACAAGTTACATCTGATCGAGTTTAGCTACAACAACAGTTACCATGCTTCGATCAAGATGTCTCCCTTCCAGGATTTGTACGGTAGACCATGCCGCACGCCATTATGCTGGGATGAGTCCAGTGAGACGGTCATTATAGGACCAGAGTATCTGGAACAAGTTCAGGCTGAAGTACGCCAGATCTGGGCTAACATGAAGGCAGCTCAGGACAGACAGAAATCATACGCCGATGTGCGCAGACGTGACCTGGAGTTCGCCGTGGGCGATCAGGCAAGTTGAGCCCAAAGTATGTGGGGCCTTATTTTGTGACGGAGCGGATAGGCCCGGTAGCTTACAGACTTGATCTACCCGCCGAGCTGGGCAAAGTACAAGATGTATTTCATGTGTCCCAGTTGAAGAAATATATGTCTCATCCGTCTCATGTACTTCAGCCTGAAAGGCTAACCTTAGAGCCGACCATGCGATCAGTGGAGACTCCCGTACGGATTCTGGACACTAAGACTCGAGACACTCACCATAAGTCTGTGAGACTGGTGAAGGTCCTCTGGTCTAACCAGGACGTCGAGGAGGCCACTTGGGAGCTGGAAGATAAAATGAAGGTGAAGTACCCGTCGTTGTTTACTTCTTAGTGTTTGTATGTATAGGGTACGGGGCGTACCCCTATTTTAAGGGGGGTAGAGCCCGTTTCGGTTATGTGTGTGCGACATGTATTTAAATACATTGTCTATGTTATGTTGTTATCTTACTGTGTTATAGACCGTTGATGGTGTTATGTTGTTTGGACCTTGAGTCCGATGTTATGTAAGTATGTTGTTAATGTTGTTTGGAAGTATTGTTTTATAAGTATTCCCCGTGTTCTAATATTTAAGATATGTGGGAAGTGTGAACTTTGGGGACAAAGTTCTTTTAAGGGGGGTAGATTGAAGATTGAAATACCCCAAACCTAGGTATGTTGTTTAAATATTAAAATATGGTATATTAAGACTAAAAAGTGTCTTAGAAACATTAGTAAACAATTTAAACCATAGAAAACACAAATAAATACCTTAAGGTCAATATGGGCAAAAATGTGCTCTAAGCTTGGGATAAGTTTGGTTAAGACCTAATGAGCTTACCAAGACTTTATTTATATTTTAATGAACATATTAAACCAATTACCAAAGAGAACCAAGCTTGAAAACAAGTTAAAACACAAAATGTGCTTTAAGGAGTCTTAAAGCACATTTTTGAAAAATTGTCTTGTAAATGAGTTTTGAGTGGCTAAATGTCCATCATTACTCTTTATTTAACATGTGTACTACTTAGTATCACATTAGGAAGTCTAAATCAATGGGAAATAAAAAATTTCACAATTATGTGCCTAGTTTAATGGATAGTAACTAAAATAAGCTAGTTTATAACATAAGTCAATATAAGTGAGTTAATTGGTCAACAAAGACTAAAATACCCCTTATTACTTAATAGGGGCCGGTTTTTATAAGGGGTGAGTCATTCCCCTTGTTAATTTGATAAGATAGAAAATTGATAAAGCAAATCACTATTTACTTTTACTTAAATATCTAAACTAGCTAAGTTATCTTCATTCTCTTCTTTCTTTCTTCATTTCCCACGCCTTCAACCTCTCTTCTACCTTCTCCATTCACGGTTTTGCTACAGCAACAACACCAACCCCATCTTCCATTGCCATTTTCTCCTAGCTCCCTTTACTAAATCAAAAACCAAGACCACCATTCTTCTAGTCTCATCAAGCTCTTCAACCTTGTCTTCTCAAAATTCCAAGAGCTCCATTTCGGTGCCAAGAGGAATTTCCATGGGAGGAGCTTGAGCTCATCTTTTAACATCTCATTGTTCTTCTTTGCTTCAAGGTAAGGAAACTCAAAGAAAAACAACATTTCCTCCATGTTTTAGTGTTGACCGAAAATCACCATTGATGGTGTTCTTTACCTTGCTTTGTTCTAGCTTCATTTAAATCTTTCAAGGGCTTGGTGGAGTCCTCTCTTGCCACTTATTCAAACTCTCTTCCATTACCAAGGTAAAACAACTATCTTAATGTTTTAAGACAATATATAACCTAGGGTTTATAATGAGATTAAGCATGGAGCTTGAATACTCATTACATTGCTTGTATATTGATTAGAAGTTGACAAGCAACTAAAGCCTTGCCGATTTTAGTCAAGGAAACAAGAAAGAAGTTTGTGAGGAAAAGAGGTAAATGTGTTAACCTAATGTAGTTTAAAAGTCTTAGGAGAAATGAGCTTATGTTGCTTATTAAAACTACCTAAGGAGCCAATGGTGAATGACTTAGTAAAATGTTCTCAAGGAGACTATTAAAGGGCATATGTGTTGTTGTATGAATTTGCAGGTCAAAGGCAAATATATTGTGAGAAATTCAGTGTTTAAGGTTTATGCATTTTAAGGGCCTAAGAGCCATGCTATTTAAGGGCCTAAGTGCCAAGCAATTTAAATTATGCACTATATTGTGATGTAGTGTAAATTGGGTGAAGTTTTGTGTGTGAGAATGCTCTTGATGGATTTAGGTGTTCTTGAATGCTCAATGGTGAAAACAATGTGTTTTGGCATAGCAATGTTCTAGGAGAACCCATGTCAAAATTTAGGTAATGTACAAGAAGTTCTAAGTGTTTAAATAAGTTTTGGTGAACTAGGAAGTGTTAAAAATAACTAGGTGTTTTACTAGAGAAGAAAGAATGTCTTAAGGTGTTCTAGGAAGCAAAAAGGGCTTAGGCATCAACTAGGAGTTTAGGTTGGTAAGAAAAGATGCTTGGGAGATGATGTTAGGGTGGTGAGAAAGCATTTTGGGATAGTGGTTATCATAGGTGAGAAACACCATTTAGAAACCTAGTAAGAAATGTTATAAGTGTTGGTAAATTTTATAAGAAATTGAGTAACAAGTTAGACAAGACAGGAACTAGGTGAGTTTAAGATGATATGTTGGCATTAGAATATACCTAAGATCATTTGGGAAGTTTATATACATAATGGGTGAGGAGAACCATTGCAACAAGACTTAGAAAATGTTAAAATGTCAATTCTGTAGCAGTGGTCCGGGACCTAGGTCTTGGGTAAGGTCTCGGACCATAAGGTCCCGGACCATGCATTATAAAGGGCCGAGAGTCACCTACCATATTGGTCCGGGCTTAGGACTTGTATGAAGTCCCGGACCACCCCATAAAAACAACCCGAGAGTTAGTTAAGTGTAGGTCCGGGACCTTAGATGGGGACCAAGTCCCGGACCACTTAAAAAACTTAGTTTAAGGTTAAATAATGATGTCTAATGATGGGAATTAATTAGTAATGATGTTATAAGGTTGTCTAAGACATGTTAGGAGTGTTATAATGACAATTTAAAAGGTGACAAGTTAAAACAAAGTGTGAAAATAAAATAACTAGATATGTGAAGTAATAAGTTAACAACGGACTAGTGTGTTAATTAACCGACGTTACTAAATGTGTATAGGATTCTCCAACGGTGGAAACCAGTCGAAGCAAGGACCAAGGTATGGTTTTCTTGCAATCTGTTGCCTACCGGTTTACACCGGCTTATGTGTTGTTTGTTTTTCTGTGTGTTTATGACCTTGTAAGACTTAAGTCATGTAAAGAGTTTACAGTTGTTTATATTATTATGTTGTTAAGATGTGACTCGTTTCCCTTGTGTGTGTCTAACATGACCTAAACACTTGTTCTACATTTATTGTTTAAATTTCAATAATGGGGCTTCTAACAAGTGCTAACCGGGGAAGTGAGGAGTCCGGTCTGTTCCGGCCACGCGTGTGAGTATGGGAGTCGATGTCATATCCGGTTCGATTCTCTTTGTATGTTATGGTTGTTTTCCAATTTGGTTTCAACCTTCCCTTTAGCTTATCCAAGGCTATTTTACTGACTCACGTCGGGCCACAGGGGCATACTATGTTGTTCAGTGTGCTTGGATTACTATATCCGACGCACCTTGGGGTTAAGTTATTCGTTCAATCTAACAGGACGGTAACGAGTTATGTAACGAGCTTAGCATGAGTTTGGCAACATTCTCTAGGCTCTCCATGTGATCTAACTATGTTGGTTTGGTTCCTAAAGTGAACCGTTCTTGTTATGTTGTGTGTTGTTGTGCTATGCAATATCTCTTGCTATGCTATATATGTTGTTTGTTTAAAATCATTGCCATGTAATCATGACAAATAGTTACGTGTATCCCGGTAGCCGATGGGCTGCGCGTTAACCATACCAGCCAAGGGTTGCTGACCCCCTCGGGGGCTCCATTTTTATTTACAGGAAGAGGATCGAAGAAGCAGAGTGGCTGTAGATCTAGGTCATGTTATACTTTTGGTTATTTTGGATGTTGAGCCCGGGATGCGCCTGTGCTCCCGAGGCGTTATATTTGGCACCGTTATTTTTTTACAGTGGCGGTTGTTGATAGTTTACAGTGGCAGTTTATGGTTTACAGTTTACAGTGATGTTGTGATGTAAATACTCGGTATTGCTGGTTATGTATATATATATGGATGTTAGTACCTAATGCTCGGGAGTCTGATCATCAGACCGATACACTTATATTTATTCTTCCTTGTTAACCACGTGGGTGGTTAACGGCGTTGTAGCATCGAACCGTTTAGTTATTGTTTAGTTGTTTATTTCCGCTGCGATTTCGGTTAGTTATTAAGTGCGTAGTAGGGGTGTTACACTTATCCTTGTCTAATCTTCGTTAATGCTGAGCTTTCTTACAATCCACATGGAAGCCTCTACTTCAGTTGGAACCAAAGCACTAACACCTTCCATCTTAGGGCTACTGATGATTTCACCTTCAAAATGCTGAAGCAATCTGTCACACAGGTCGTTTGTCAATAGGATTACGGTTATGATGTCACTAGGATGACTTATCGAAATTTATGTTCAAGGAATCCTATAGGTTTTTTGGCGCTTCAATTGAACACTGGTGGAGATGCTCAATCAATGCTTGTAAACTACAAGTGTAGTTGGGACCTATCCTAGAGCATTGAGATTCTTGTGGAAATGGATGGCGATGATGATGAAGGCGATGGCCTTTACCAGCCTGGGGGGATGAAGAAAATCTAAAATCAGATGATGAAGTAGAGCTAATACCTGAAGAATTTCTTCATCAATCAGATGCCGATGAAGGTAGCAGTCAACAAGCCCCGGATACACTGTTCTATCATCATGTAGGTTGGAATGGCATCAATGCAATGAGTATGGATGTTAAACGGCATGGTGTTCCAAACTGGCAGTCCGGAGGTAAATTCGACATCCACCAGGAGTTTGATGACAAGGAAAGTCTGGTTAGAGCTGTTAAAGACTTTCACATTTGAAATAATCTTGATTTCCATATTGTAAAGAGCTCGAGCAAAGCGTACATTGTCCAGTGTGTCAATGCGGAAGAATGCTCATTTTACATAAGAGGGGTATTATTATTCGGCGAGACCGAATGGAAGATAACGAGAGAAAGGACACACACATGCGTCCAACGATCATTTCATTGCCGGTGCCATTCTTCCTCACATCAGTCGTAACCCAGGTATGAGTGTTCTGGATGTCATAGAACAAGTCCGAGGCCAATACAATAGGACCATTTCATACCGCAAAGCTTGGCTGGCAAGGTGCGAAGCAATAAGAAAGAGGTACGGAGATTGGGTCGAATCATCTGCCCAGCTTCCAAGGTTGTTCGTGGCAATAAAGCATATCATACCAGGTTCGATTGTCAATCTAATCAGTTCCAGGTTATGAGGAAGAAATACAAATAACACAAGTCAAATTCTTCCAATGATGCTTCTGGGCGTTTGGACCATGCATCTCAGCTTTCAAGCACTTCAAACCTATGCTGCAAATAGATGGGATGCATCTGTATGGTAAGTTCAAAGGTAAGCTTTTGATAGCGGTTCACTATTGTCTCATCTGAAGATTTGGCTTCTTGGAAGTACTTCCTAGCCAAGGTGAGGTTGCATGTCATTGGTCAAAGGACCGATGTCTCAATAATTACAGATCGTGCGTCTGCTATCATAAGCATTATGGTGTTAGGCGATTACTGGAGACCACCAATGGCTCACCATTTCTACTGTATAAGACATATTGCATCGAACTTTAACATACGGTTCCACAACAAAAAGTTGAAGAAGTATCTGATCAACACAGGTATCCTAATTTATTCATTAATATGCTTTACTAATTTAATTAACTATTTTCAATTTAACATTAAGTTATTATTACGTATCCAGCATACAAATTCAGAAAGCATCATGTCCAGAGAAGATATAATCACCTACTATCCCAGAATGCCCACATTGAACGATTCTTCAATGACCTGCCATTTGAGAAGTGGTCCCGGGCATACGATGAAGCCAGAAGGTGGGGACACATGACAACGAACTTGGTTAGTGCATAAATGGAGTACTAAAAAGTGTATGATTGCTACCGATCACTGCCATTGTCACCAGGACGCTATACAAGCTGGTAACTTATTTTAACGACAACCATGATACTTACTATGGCCAATAAATAGCGAGCTCAACATTGTATACAGACCATGCAATTTCCAATATAGAGAAAACCGCAGACTATCTAATAGTCACAATGTAAATCGTTATAATGAGGTCGACCTAGTGTATGAGGTCGAAGATTTTGGATCAGTGGCTATGAGAAGAAACAAGGGAAAGTACAAGGTTGATTTCAATGAGATGAACTGTGAATGCGGTGAGTGGCAAGCATTCAAATACCCATGCTCTCACATGCTGGTCGTGTGTCGCAGAACCGGCATGCAGTGGGAAAATTACGTGCATCCAGTGTACAAGCTACAAACAATGATCGAGGCATATAGTGGTGACCCTTTTACACTAGGTAATGAACACAACTGGCCAACATATACAGGGGCGAAGGTGGTACCACAACCCGATGCAATTCGTACTGTTAGGGGAAGTCCAAGGTATTCGAGGATTCATAATGAAATGGATGACAACAACGAACCGACAGCAGAACGTAGACGTTGTCGTCATTGTTTGCCGACAGGTCATTACAGGAAGAATTGTCCAAATAGAGGATACAACTTAATGTAGTGTTTTATGTGTTAAATGATTAACCGTGCTCCTGCATAGACAGGTTGCCTTTAGCAAGCACAGAAGAAAAATATGTTTTCTAAAGCTGAATGAAGTGTGCTTTAATGTCCAGAGTATAAATGTGTACTTTTATTGTATGAATTACTTATAATCTATAAAATGTTTAGGTTAATATCAAAATAACATTTTTAAAAAGTATACAAAACGCTGACTTTGGAAACATTAATGTAGTGGTGTAGGTTAACACCAAAAAAAACATTTTCAGAGAAGATACAAAACCATGACTTTGGAGCCAAAGCGTAAGTGGCGAGCAGAGTAATAAAAGGAGAGAGGAAATAGAAAATAAGGAGAAGAGAGAATAGAGAATAGTGAAGCGTGAACAGATTACCAACCCGCTCAACAGAAATGAAAGACGAAATCAAAATGGGGTCAACTTGGAGCAAAAAGCAATGGTTGTCGAATCAGTTTGTCACTAGCTTTATTAATGAACAACACGAACGTAAGTGCCTCTTTCCTAGTTCTCCGCTCTTAATTAAATAATGCTGTAAAAAAAATAGTAATTCTAAGCACAAAGATAATTCTAACCACTGGACAACCTTTTTGAAAATCGAGAAAACGCTAACTATGGTGTTGTTTAGATGAAGTCATGTGGTCCAACATGATTTTGAATCACAAAACCAATGACATAGATTCAAAGTATAAATGTTCAAGTATCATCTTACAAAATTTCATTAAATTCGGAAACCGTTTAAACATCACATCCACAGATCAAACATTGAAAAAAAAACTTTGCAAATTCGCCCCAGGGCAAGGAGGTTTCTTTCTGGCGGAGCCAGAAACCACCCAGTCCAGAGAGATTTCAGGCTAAATTAGCCAGAAGCTGCCATCAGCCAGGACGGTTTCTAGCTAATTTTCAAAAACTACCAGTAGCCAAGACTGCTTCTTTGTAACATTTTGGTACATCCACATAAATTTCTAGAAAAAAATACCACATCACGTAACTTTTCCGAGATTCGCATTTTACGGAAATCTTCCTCAATTATTAATCTAAAAAATTAAATTTCAAGCTGAATCAAAATTACCAGATTCACATCTACCACACATAAAGAGCCGCTCTATTCTATTGATTCACCATATCTGCCTTGTTATAGGAAGGGTCAAAAACATACCAGATTTGTTTTTATTGCCAACTTTTGTTCTCTTTCAGCTCTAATCCCTTGCAAAGGAGTCACCTCTTGGTTTGAGAGGAAGATCGGATAAATACTATCTTTCAAACGGATCAATATTTCCCAACCAAGGACATGGTGATAGAATGGGTGGATATAGTTGAACACCAAAAGTGCCAATGATAAATATAGCTTGTTTAGTAGTATGCGGGGTGGTATGATCTGATATTTCTATTTTAGGAAGATTCAAGACACGTCACCAACTAACAAGGATAACTTCTACTACGAGGGGCTTTGAGCAGCCACTTGTGGATTTGAACACAACTGTATACACCCAATCTACAGAGTTGAAGTTGAACATGCAGATATGAATAAAAAAAGACGCCAGTATTGAATTATCTTCACATTTGTTAGCCCCATGGCCTTCCACTGTACCTCCCACGGTCTCGATAGCCTCCTGATAACACATGAAAAATGAACAAATACATTCTTTCAGGACAAGTAACAAATATCACAAGCTGAAGAAGTTTGATTCCAGTTCAACAAAAATTCCCGAGATTTGACAATGACAAAGTAGATATATACATATACATGTTAAGCCAACAAACCTGCTGGAGTAGGGGCGCCACGGCCCATTGCAGCAAGCTCAGGACTAATTTTCTGGCCAGCTTCATGCAAGATACCAATGAGCTCTTTAGCAAATCGCGCATTTGCAGCTGTGAAAAAAGCGTATGCTGTACCCTTGGCCCCTGCCCTTCCCGTACGGCCAATGCGGTGAACATAATCCTCTAGTGAACCAGGGAAATCGTAGTTTATCACATACTTCACGTCCTTCACATCTGTAGACGAGACGAGACAAGATACATTATACTATAATGATCTGTGACAAACTCAATATAGCATGATAATTTCACAAAGCATTTGCCATTCATAAAAATTTAATCATTCCAGACTATTTAATAATTTATCAACACACGAGTAAGGAGGCATAGTACTTTGTCAAAACATATACAGGATGAGACCCATAATCGTCTACAACACAGCCTGAGAATTGGGCACTTAAACAACTCCTCCCATGCACAAACATGAAGTACTCACAGCAATAGAGGCAGATATTCATATATAATATAAGGAAATTCTGAAAAAACTTCCATAGACCACAAGATCTGAGACCGAACAAGCAAATAGTTGGCTTTCTATTGAAGATAGTAGGCCAACCCAAGCAAAATCTTAGGGTTCCACGATACTACTGGATCGGGCAAGTCCTGCACAATCCACAAAGTGGCCAGAGAAGGGAATATTCTAGTCAATAATCAGCTTGCTCCTGCTCTTTCCTTTTTCTAGCAAACAATAGTCACAGATAGCTAGGAGTGGGGGGGGTTAAAGACACCCACAACAACCTTATAGCTGATATTGGTGCACGTGCTACTTTGTCACAGGCAGAAGCCCCTAAACCCAATCGATCACTTGATCCAGTCTGTTGGCCCACACTGCCCCCTTGACCCAAATTGTCCCTTGGCTCAAACCGTGGTATCATTGCTCCTCAGTTGATAGACACCCTGACAAGGTGGTGTAGAGAACCAGCACAAAGGGTTCCCAAGACTTCCTCCATAGAACTAGCACCGTGGTCTCAAGCTTTATGCTTCTGTCGTAAAAATTCTCAAACAAATTCCGGCACGGGTTGTTCCCCTTTTTATAGTACCTTCTTTGTTGTTTCCACCATTAAACCTAAAAAAGAAATCTGGTGGTTCGCACATATAATGGAGTGGGGCCACTTGTGCATGTGCTAGACATAGTGCCTAAGAAGTCCTTCATCTATGCCCTTGAAAACTAGCCCACCTCCATTGGCAAATTCTATTATACAACGGTTGTACGGTGAGCATCGTGCAACGTTCTTTTTGAATTCAAGTGTTGTTCAAGTTTTTATATTGATTGTTCATACTGATGTAAAAAGTTATATGTGTTATTATGGAAGTTGTTCAACTTTATATGATTGGTTGTTCAAATAATTTGTGAAAGATTATTCGGAGTGTACATAAGACGTACAAACCGGTTGTATAATAGTCGGATTGCATATCAGCTCAAATCAGCCGTAAGCTGAAATCCCTAGTACCTTCTTTTTAACCCATTCCAGAACTTTGTTGCAATTGCTTCAGTTTAGGAGTTAAACCTTTTTGGGCCAGATATAATGACACCCTTCAGGACCCATTCTAGGATTGACCAATCCAGCAATCTCTGCTCCCTAATTCTTGTCAACTGCTCGGTTAGCTATGTTTTTTTAGCACCTCTGAATTTTGTGACTAGTGCGAATTGCTTTGGTATTAGCCCAGCTTTCACAAAGGATGTGATCCTTTCCACTCCAAGGCTAACCCAATCTGTGATCATATTTTCTGCCAAAAATGCTCTCTCCTTCACCCCAATTTTCTTAGACCACAACCATCCTAAACAATCTCTCAACATCTTTGAGAGATCACTCTTTTTAGATATTAACTCCAACCGTTGTTCCCAAAGAAGAAGAGAAACTAAACCGGTCATCAATGACCCTTCCAAAGAGGACCAATCGTATCAATCCAAGCTAATTACTATGCCATGTAAATCCTTTGTCAGAAATTTTCACAAGTGAAACTCAGCACCCCTTTCTTCTTAGGCAGATTCCCTACCATCTCAGCATTTATCATTTCCCCCATTGTTGTCCAATTCCAGACCTCACAGGTTCAATGCCTTGCCTGAGGAAACTTTACTAAACCACTCATAATCACCGAGGACATCTTGCTTGCAGACTGCAGGCATTGGCCTGAGTAGTTATAAATCATCGAATGATCACCTACACCTTGTAGCCAAAATGAGTGGCAGCATCTTCAATTTCTTGAAGATTTACACCTGAACGGATTTCCAGAGAAATCATGGTTTTTAATTCAAAATTAGAAGCTAACCTTTCACCTGATTTTGATTGAAACCTAATGGCCTCGATAACCCAGGTAACAACAAAGAATTAGGCTCCTCTTTGTTCATGAAGATAATTATGCAAGAACTTCCTTTTTCCTACACAAACTAAACACACCTCGTCAGATTTAGGGTCCTAAATAATCAAACCCC
Source organism: Limonium bicolor (assembly GCA_023374045.1). NCBI lineage: Eukaryota > Viridiplantae > Streptophyta > Magnoliopsida > Caryophyllales > Plumbaginaceae > Limonium > Limonium bicolor. Next base: position 44,246 of record JAIOTZ010000707.1, read on the forward strand.
ATTATTTTACTTGTGCTCGTACGAACTACGGGAGCGTTTGTTTTGCATAGTGGAAACGAGGGGGGAATCAGGAAAGGGAATGGATGGTAATGAAAAAGATTCTTTTAGATTCTTGATTGTTTGGCTGTACAGGGGGAAATAGTAATGAATCACCAGATAAAAGTCGCCAGTCGACGAAACCAAATTGCCGGTCAACACCATCAGTCAATGGTCATGGTTGTCAATCAACGGCCACCGGTCACCAATCAATGGCCACCGGTCACCAATCAATGGCCACCGGTCACCAATCAAAGAGTACTGGAAAAAAAGAATTTTATTCTCTAGTGGAAGATGAAGAATCAAGTTAGAAGAATTTGGGTAACCCCATACCTTCTTGTGAAAAAAGAGAAAATTATCTACACAAATGGCACGAAGAAAACAATAGTCGACTCCCTTTCCTATTTCCCTCAAAACAAAGACCCCTAAGTGTTTACAACAGTCATTTATCCTTCCTTCATGATTATAAATCCACCTCTGCTTATCTTTACCCTAGTTGTCCGATTGCAATCGTGAAATTGTACTGGCGGGGTAGGTGCCAGAATTTTCAAGCTTGTGGCCGCACTATTTTTCACCACGGACCCGTGTTTCAAGGTTAAGAAACCTATTAGGGTCTCTCTCTTTTGCACTAAGTAGAGATCCTTCTCTTATTGGGAATGCTTTTGAAACCAATGGCGTAGCTAGTAGGGATAATGGGGGTTTGTAACACCTCTAACTTTGTTCAATTGCACAAAATTAAGCGTAAAAAAAATTCTCAGAGAAAATTTTGATAAAACACCCCCCTAATTACATGTAATTTTGTCTTGTCCCCCTCAGTTTCAATTAACAGCGCACCTGTTTGACCTTTCGAAACAGGACTCAACCACACTAAATTCAGAATTCCCATCCATTTCTAGAGTCTTCAAAATCTTCATTCAAGGCTCCTTCCATCACGAGCAAACTTCAATCTATATCTCAACCTACTAAGCAAGATCAGAAATTTTAGTACCAAATGATCAAAAAACTCAATGATAGAACACGGGACATGGGGCTAAACAATAGGTCCCATACCTGATAGCCAAACCAACTCTTATAGTCAATATTTTATTAACAATAGGCTATAGGTCAATGTGGGGTTACAAGCAATTTGAGGAACAAACGAGATGAAAGGTCGTTAGGGCGCCAGATTTGTGTGCTAGCCCTAGTCACTGTGTTTGTTTGA
>JAIOTZ010000015.1:0-110000 GCA_023374045.1 Limonium bicolor
CTTTTGTTTTAAGATAAAGCTACTATTTTAACCTTTATAATAAAGCTAGGTGTAGTTAGCTAATTGTAAACTGACACATATATCATGATTAGCTTTTTGTGGGGTCTAGTTAATATTCTACACCAATTATAAAATGACACTTGTACTATCACTTTTCAAAAACTGCATTAATCCCCTAAAGCTACTAAACGAACGCACCCTAAGATGACTCATCCTAGCAAGTTATTTATGTTAGTGGAGCAATTAATAGCAGTCTAATGAGGCAGCACCACCGTATTATCTGCAATGAAATCGATAATGGAATTATTAATCAAACTAAGTATAACCTAAGCTAATACCTAATGACATAAACAAATCCCATTAAAATTCTAACCATCCGAATTGGTGCTGTTTGATTCTCCAAAACTGGACACGATCTCCACCTGCAGTCCATGTCTGCCCCGAACAATTCACCTGCAAAAGCAAGCAGGTTAGTAAAATATATACAAGTCTATATGGCTAGCATTTTGTTAACGTGGAATTACATTAGATAAGGCTTCCTTTGTGCCCAGCAGTCACGACCGATACCACCTGCAGCACAAATGAATTAACAAGTTAAAGCTATGTATATAGACAACAAGAGCTGTTATAATGCGGATGGTAGTGCTCCATTACCGCCTCCATCTAATAACCTGCACCCATTGCAACTAATAAGTGAGCATTAATAACATTAACAAATCTGAATAAATGAGAGCCACTCCTTACAGCCGCTCAACATGTTGATTGAAGATGCCATGCGGAAGTGCTGCAGTCCATGTCTGCGCCGCTTACTACACCTGCAGATAAGAACAAGAAAAGTTAGCTAATTAAACAATGTAATACAAAGACTATCTACCTATATGTATATTACCGTAGCAGTGGGAACCGAACACTACCACCTGCAAAGATTAAACAAGATAGAAAGTTATCCTAAGATAAGTCTAGTAAAATTAAGAATTCAGAACTAAACATACACCACCCTTTTTGTTTGTGGTCGTAGAAGTGCATGGCTGAGGACGCTGCAGTGCTCATCCACGTGAAGCTGCTGATGGAGCCTCCATTTTCAAGTCCAGCGAGCCTCATCTGCAGAAGAAGACAACCAGAGATATTAATTAACTAACAGCAATAAATATTCAGATTGAATATAAACCATACATGCTAGCTACTTTGGACATATGATTGAAGACATCATTTTGATAGTGCACCACCAGCCGTATGACTACTATGGCTAGGAGATAAGGTTGATTAAATTATGTAACAATTTAGTAAACTAATGACCATAAGCTAAAGTAAGCAATAATGACAATTAAAAATGGCAACCAAAACCGATTGCATTCACCATCCTCTACAAAACAAACATTACGTGAAACATTTCATTTGCCCAAGGTCTAAACCGATTGGTAAGCTTCAATTCCAAGCTCTCTCTTCTTCATTCTCTTAATCCCCTAATATAATTCCTAAGTGTTAATAAGCTATATTAATGGTGTATTAATTCCTAACACCATTTTAATGCAATTTCCTAGTAAAATCTATCAAGTCTTGGAGCAAGAATAGTCCTAGCAATCTCTAAGGAAATCGCCAACAATTATTCTCCAAGGAGTTGTCTTGATTTAACATCAATTCAAGGAGAAATCAAGGTTAATCTAAGGTATTTTCATATTTGAAAACCCTAGACAAATTCTACTATATGTCCGAAAATATTTTGCCTTCTAAAATCTATATTCTCTTCATTAGTTCATGAAGGAAACTTGGATCTACAATCATCTCAAGGTGTATCAAAAATACCTTGTTAAACTCCTAAGGTAAACTCTTGTAAAAATTACTACAATATTATTTATAAGCTCTTGATTAGAAATCTAACAAATGGATCTCCTATATATATACAAGGAGTTCGAAATATCTACAACAAGATACCATTTGAAGAGCTTGGAAATTCAAGGAAAATCAAGAACAAGAATTGTCTTGATTTAAGGGTAAGTTTATATAAATAAGGTTTAGTAAGTTTAAGCTTAATTTAAGCTTCAAAATTAAGTATAGAAATTATGTTAAGGCCATGTTAATATTAAGGCCGGAAATTATTAAATTAAAGTATCAAAGAAAATAATTTATAACATATAAGGTAAGATTATTACCTTAAGGTATGAATATGTGTCACAAGAATTAATTAGGATACACATATATTAAAACCGAAATATCTAAGGATAATATGTTCTATTTTTAGTTTATAATCATCCTAAGTCATTAGTATAATTTTTAGAAGTGTTATATGGCTTATATACATTTATATGTATTTGTTATAAAGTTTAAAACAAGTTTTAAAACTATATTGTAAGATTAAAATAAAGCCGAGAGCTTAGTATATGATTTAGGTGATTTTCGAAAATATATAAGTGTATTGACTTGTATTATAAATTTTAGGAACATTAAAAATAGCTACAAGTATTTAAATGGCTAGTTTAATAAATTATGTGGCTAAAATATAGATTTTGAAAAGTTAGGGGTGCTTGATAAAATTACCGAGAATGAAAGAGTGAGTTTGGTATATTTATAGTATAATATAAGGTAGGAAATAATATTATGAATTTTGGTGAATTTAAATAAGTGTTTAAGTGTTAAAATAACAATTTATAAAGTTGTGGGACTATTTTGTAATTATTGGAAAATATAAGGTGTGGCCGAGAATTATTTATGATTTTATGGGTATGTTAAAGTATTAATTGTGAAATTAAGTCTTGGTCAAAGTGTTGACCAAAAACTTTGGGTTAAAATGATTTATGACATAAAATATTAAGTTTATAAAAGTTTTGGGGTTAAAAGTGTAAATATAGAAAATTATATGTAGAAACCGAAAGGTTATGAACTTAATTGGTAATTTATAAAGTTGGTGAGGTTGAATCGTAACTTACAAAATAAGGTGGTCAATTAATATTTACAAAGGTTAATGTGGGTAATTAGTGGATTTTAAAAGTTATAAGGTTATTTGGCAATTTATAGAAGTTAATATAATTGTTTTACATTTTTTTTGAAATTGATAAGAGTATTTAATAAATTATAAGAGTATACGGTTATTTGGTAAGTTGTAAAAGTTATCGGGATCAATTATGACTACCGGAAAATAATATGTGGTTATTTAGTAATTTATTAAATTGTTGGGTATCACATATAAACACCGGATTAATAAGGTTGGTTTTGTAATTTAATAAGGCAAGGAAGTGAAACTAGGTAATATAATGTATTACGGTATATTAAGGAATATAATATAAAGTTTATAAAATAATTTTGGTTATAATAAAAATGACCAAGGGGTTTAATATAAATGATAAGTGGAAATAATTATAAGTATATAATTAGTAAGGTAAGATGTACCGTATAATTGATAATTCATTATCACATGTGAGTTTCACATAAAATAATGAACTGCTAGGTTATCTAGAACCACTGTTAAAATAACAGGGGAAAATAAATAACATACGGAGTTATTATACGACGAGTATAAACACTACAGTGACAGTACCGTAATATTTAGTGAATAGTTATATTAATACTACCGGTATTGCATGTTTAAATAACAGCGTACGGGAAAGGACTACTGAACAGGAGTTTGACAAGCTAGCAGTTTCTTGGTGTACGGTATGTTAATTGTGTGGTCTGAATGTCCTAAGGATTATCCTAAGGTCCAGACATTGTGTGTTTAAATGTTTAAGAAGATATCTATGATTTTATGTGATTGATATTGTATGTGGGATTGCCCAAACTGTTGCGTTGAATTTTACGCGCGAATGTCTTGTGACTAAAGTTTACACATCTAAACTGGAAAAAAAAGACTAACTGACCTCTAGGTATTATTGAACCTAACAATGGTCAACTGTTAAGGTCTTAATTCAAATATTGGTTATTGTGTCACTGACAAAAAGGGCTAACTTATAAGAGAGGAATCCAGATCGTTCCGACCTTCTGGTTGCGCATTGTGATCACAACGAGGGACTATAATGGAGTCACTCGAAATCCATCAGCCACATTCGGGGATGGCGGAGGGCACTGCCGTAGGTGCACAGGTTCGACCGGATCGGTCATTACATATATTTATCCAGGGCCGGAAGGTCCGTTGGTAACGGTTCCTTTGGAACCCAGGGGACATTCGTCCACAATTTATTAAGGTTTGTCTTAACATGACACTTGAGGTAAAATTAATTGGGAAAGGTTAAATGATTGGTTTAAAGATAAGAGCCAAGTGACTAACTAACAAGTGTAGTTTAATACGTGTATCTCGTTTGGTTATTGTTATGGTTTACAAATGTGTGATTATTGTTTATTGTTGTGTGGTTATTATTGTGTGATTATTGATGTTGTGTACTATTGTACACTGGCGTTTACAGGTGGATTGTTATGTGTTTGTTAAGTGTTTACGGTTGTTACTGTTATTATTGTAAACCGGTATTTCATGTAAAGAATCTAATATCAAGATGGCTAAACGACTTAAGGAATCTAGAAGACTTAGGACTACATTTAGCATACCAGCATAGTTTGCTGAGCCCTTCATTGGGCCAAACATTTCAGGTCTCTGAAGAATACACAAGCCGGAGTGCGGGGAACAGGGTAGCCGCTGTGTTTTTATAAAACACTTATGGATTTGTTATGTATTATATTTTGGAGTTTGTTGTAGTTCAGTTAGTTGCTCATTTAGTTGGATTTGGTTTGTAATAAGTAGAGTGCTCAGTATCTGTTCATCACAGCGTGTGGAAGTTGTAATGTTGGAAGAGTAAGGATGCCTTGTTACTCACAAGGGTGAGTGACGGCGTGTAACACCAAGGATAGTTAGATTTATTTTCCGCTGCGATTTGCTATTTATTATGCTACGAATTATGACGTCATTACAGGTTTAAGATTAGGGGTGTTACAAAAAGTGGTATCAGAGCGGAGTACCGCTCTGATGAAAGATACTGAGTCTAGGACAATGAGCATAGGAATATTGGGTTACGGGAAAACGTCCGTGAGGATTCGTGACCTAGAAAAAGAAAACCCTAGGGATATTTTATTGCTAGTAGTTAGCTTACTTACATGTTTTTGATTGTGTATGTGATACGGTGTAGCAACCGAGTAGAAATAAAAATACTATCTTAGATGTCGACCAGCGAAGGACCACGAGGAGACAGCAGTGGACGCAGTAACAAGACACCGGCGGATGTTCCAACAGTACAAGACCTAACAGCAGCCATGGCAACTTTCGCACAGGAACTAGGAGTTCAATTTACGGGAGCCATACCCCACCCGCCGCGGCCCAGAGAAACCAACTGGTTGAAGAACGTTGCAGACGCGAAGGTACCAACTTATTCAGGAACCGGACCCCGCCACACTGGAGAAGTTCATTGCAGAGCACCGGAAGGCGTTCAAGACTGTCGGAGTGCCAGAAGATCAACAGGTCGACATCGCCGCATGCAACCTAAAGGGCGCAGCTGACATTTGGTGACGGACTATTGAGGGCCACCGTAGAGCTACACCGGAATTTGAATGGACAGAGTTCATAGAAGTGTTGCGGGAGAAGTACTACCCCGAACACATAAAGCAGAGGAAAAGGCAGAGATCAAGACCTTAATCCAAGGGAGACAAACAGTTGACCAGTACTGCGCACGGTGCACCAGTTTGATGAACTATATACCAGGAGTCGACCACTCCGACGCAGGAAGAAAGAAAAGGAAGAATACTGAAGGAGATGATGATGGAGCCACATCTGGCGGTTACTGCAAGAAGCAGAAGAAATTCTTTGAAAAGAAGATAGGGCGGAAGAATTTCCATGGTCAGAAGGTGAAGGAGCAGACCCCTCGTCTGACCGGCCCAGCTATTGATGCTCAGCCACTAAGAACAGCACCATCTAGAGGCAACAAGCCAACCCGACGTCACTATTACTGCAAACGTTGTGGAAAGGATCACCCAGGCGTAGATTGCGCAGGAAGGAAGGTGGAGTGCCGCCATTGCAAAAAGAAAGGTCACAGGGATTACGAATGCTTTTCTAATCCAGGGAGTCGAGTATACAAAGGACCTAGAGGTTCGCAGAGAACACCGGCTGTGGAAACAGGCGGACCCGGAGGAGGTCAAGCGCCGCAGACTAATACTTAACTACAGGACCGGGAGGACAGCCATCCTCATCCGAGATCCAGAAAGGAAAGGAGATAGTTCCAGGAAGAAATGCCTTGTACTCAGTGGGAACTTCAGGCGCTGAAGCTAGCGCTTAGCGCGAAACCGGTAAGCCTAGAACCTAAACTAAATGCATGATGCATAAATATGTGTTTATAGTATCAGTCGATGAGACTTAAATGTTATTAGTAAGTATCAACTTTAGAGAGACCTAAATTAGGTAGCCTCTCACATAATATGATACTTTGATATTAGTTTTCCCTTACCTATGAGACCGTGGTCACCTGAGCCTATGAGCGAAGGTCGGGAATATCCCGAGGCATAATGTCAAGTACTTTGACCCGGTATGATCCTACTCAAGAAATACTTAACTACAAATTATGACCTGCCTAAATGACGAACAGATGTCATGAACGGGAATACATTAATTAATATAAATACTTAAGACTATAGGAACTGTCAGGCTCTCACGTGAAGAGCAAACACTGAAATTTTATGGGATACCCAGGCACCGAGCTTTACGCTCAGTGCGAGTCTAGGAAATCTTACAATCTCTTATAAACTTTGAGAAAAGAGTGAGAAACCTTGAAGCATGACAATTGAGAAACAGAATCTCAAAAATATAACTAAACATCATAATGGATAAGCACGGGTTTTGAAATACCTGAGCAAATACCAAGGGTCTCAGCTAGTACCAATATATAACAACGCTGGACTCTCAATAAAAAAAAAGAGAGAGAACAAATCTTGAATATATATTTTCTAAAGTGGGGGAGAATTATCTGATTAGCACAACCAAGTGCTATATATATAAATGTAATTTGGAGGTTAGTAACCTAAAACATGGAGGGTAATGATACGTTTCAGAGGGCTAAAGTATCACTAAATATACCTACCCTATTTTGAGACACATGTCCTATACTAACCTTATGAGTTTATACGAGCATATGTCTACTATGACAGCTCAAATTATGAATGCGAATAAAAGATCGCAGTAAACCAACTAAGGTTAAAACATATGTAATATAAACTCTAGTATAAACATGATAACAAACGACTTTCCTTGACACTTACAGTAAAGGTAATATCATTTATACCTAAGGCTTAAACTAATACATACACTGAGTGAGTGTAAATTACATAAGAGTGTGAAACAATATATACACAAAAATGAGTGTAAAATAAATATATAAAAGTAGGGAAACATACCCAAGGTTTGTAACCATTATTTTATACGTAAATCGTCTTAACGTTATATACTAAACCCTGTGATTCTAAATCCTCTATTTGACATACCTAACCGACTTATTTTTGGAAACCATTGAGCTAGTGGACTAACCACGTTTCTAAGAGATAGAAACAAATCATAAGCCTTGAATGTCCTGTTAGTAAACAGTAGGATTCAAACTGGAAATCCTTAGTTTGAGATGGTACTAATATTAAGAGATACTTGACTAGGGTGAGCATATGATTCACCTGATTTATGGATTTTAGATGGAATAAGGAAAAGCTAAGCTTTAAGGAATAGGAGATTATTTATGGACTGTAGTTGTTGATTGAGTTATGGAAATTTTTACTTAAAAGTCTAACTGTGACTGCCTTTGCTCCAACTGATGATAATCAAGTATAGGCAATAATCAAGCCCTGATAGGAGAAATACTAGATAAGCCTTTTAAAGTGAAGAGAGTATTCTAAAGTATGCAAGTCCATGATGGAATTTATTACTTGCATGATGGATTTAAGAGTTAAATTGATTGGTAGATATAGTTATTAGACAGTATGAGCCTAAATGTTTTAATAAGAATTTATCGTATATGCCAAGAGGAAAAACTGGCTTCCCCGCTTGATGATTTGATCAAAGGAATATTGTTCTGGGGATTTTGGTAATATCCTAGATTCAAGTATAGGTTATAACAGTTATTGGAATAGTAGTATGTTGATCAGGAGAAAATGTAGTACTCACCACGTCACAAAGTCTAATAAGACAAAAAGAAATTGGAAATGACAATTATGTGATTGTTTGATATTTGTCGTGGGAGGTCAAACTTGATCCTGGTCAGATCAAGGGAAAACCAAACACAAAATGGTGTGGAAGGATAGTTCAACACTGACGCTGACCCCGTCAGGGTTGGATAATTCCTGAGACTCCTTACAAGTGGTCACAAATATTTCTGTAATACGTAAGTATTTATTCTTAAATCAAATATAACATTTAACTAATAGGTATATAAGAAATAGAATGTTTAAATTAAGAGTTAAGTTATCCAGGTTGCCCTAAGGAGATTTAATAGCTAAAACAACTCCGCATATAGGAAAAATAATCAATTATGAGGGAAATACCAACTATTATTATCCCATGAACCATATTAATAAATTAAATATGATATCAAGAGATAATTACTTGTAATAAAAGTATTCTCAAACTATATTCTAGGTCATGGCCATATTGCCATCAGAAGGAAAAATAGACTTTGGGTCTTTCTTAGGAATTTAAAACCCAATATATTAAATGGGAATCTACCTATAAACATGGTAGAATATAAAGAGTATAAACATTATACTAATACTCACCAGAGTTGTTTCACAACCACAATAACATGTTTTACTGAAAGGAAACTACACCTTGTTAGAAACCTTAACAGGAACCCTACTGTGGTATACTTGACGAACAGACGATAATAATCGTGTACATACTACCAATAGCAGGTGAACCACTAACATAAAGAAATCTTCCTTAATATACATAAGATGCACGGCTCAACCGTAGCTCATACTTTACAGTGAAAACGAAAGCCGTATATGGCGACAGTAAACTCAAATACCAGAATCACAAGAGGATGACCTAAAGAAAGGGATTATAAATATGCCCAATATTAATACAAAGACACGAGCGTCGATGACAGCAACTAAGAGGCGATTGATGAAAGTGTGTTATACACAAATAGTTTAAACAAGCCATAAAATAATATTGGCAATGTACAAGATAATAGATTACCTTCACCCATACATACGGATTCAGATATAAAAGTATATTAATACACTATGGAACATACAAGGAAATACATAAATTTTGAGGAATATACCTCGTAGGACAGAAGTCATATATTAATGTCCGTGGGAGACCTCGAGTTCGCAATGGGCGATCGAGTCTTCCTTAAAATTTTCACCCTTGAAGGGAACCTTTAAATTTAGGCAGATGGCCAAGCTTAGCCTGAAGTATGTAACACCGTACCTTATTACGGAGCGAGTGGGCCCATTAGCCTACAGATTAGACTTATATGTTGAGTTGGAAGAGTACACGATGTGTATCACATAACGTAGAGCCCGAGACACTCGAGCTCGATCCTACACTTAAATATGAGGAGACCTCAGTTCACATTTCAGACTCCAACACTAGGGAGACCAGAAACAAGACCATTAGAATGGTCAAAGCTCTGTGGTAAAACCACGATATTAAGGAGGCGACATGGGAGTTAGAAGACTCCATGCGAGACAAGTATCCAACAATTTTCTTTACGTTTTGTGTATACTTGTAGGGGTACGTGGGCGTAACCCTTTTTAAGGGGGGTAGAGCACCACATGCGACTTGCATATCTGCAGTCTATATTGTTCTTGTGAATGGTTATTTGTGTTTGTTTGTTTGTTGCGCATGTGTGCAATTAGTTAGATGGTTATGTCCTATGTGACATTTGGTGATTAATGATACGTCCTATGTGACACTTGAATGTTTATGAAGCACTTAATTATTTTACAGTATATTTATATCTATTCCTACAATCACACAAGAGATTCAGTGCCAAGGGTTTACGCCTCTGCACTCTGTAGGACTGAGGATTTGGTATTGCACTTGTGCAGTGATGACCGAGTGGGATAGCTAGGAAGTTGGAACATGTATGGTTTTACAGTATTTATTAAGTTATCACGAATAAAGAATATTTGTCTATAGGAATTATATACACTCAGAGTAGTGATGGAATGTAGTAGTGTCAATACAGAGTTGACACCCAAGAATGATAAGTAGACAGAAGTAGATATGAGGAACTTGATTCCATAGGATGAACAAATATAAATTATGACTTCGGGACGAAGTCCTTTTAAGGGGGGTAGACTGAAATACCCCTAACATTTAAATAATTAAATATAAGTAAATAAATATTATTTGAAGAATTATAAATATTATTTGGGGGTTTATTAAACCCTAAGAAAACATATAAACACTTGGGCGTGAAAAACGCACCTAAACTCCTTAAGGTCATAAACGAGCTTTAAAAGCCCGACCTTAAGTTAAACAATTATATAAGCTATGGACATTATACAAATTTAACCAAGGATCATTTTATGATCTTTAAAATACAAGTTCTCAGTTAGAACCGAGTAAAAATACAAAGTTCTCGGAAGTTCCCGATGTGGGCCCCATAAAGGGCCGGGAATGCTTAGGAGGAGTGCCAAGGTGGCACGAACCCCTATAAAAATTATTCTTAGAGTTCCTAAATTATTAATTATTCTAAAGAGGATTCCCAAGCTACTTCTTCAAAAATAAACAAAGAGCTCGGGGGAAATTTCTTAACGCTCCTTTTACCTCGGGAGTGCCCCTTCAGCCCGAAAATTGAGTTACAAGTTTATATAACCCCATATAATTTAATGTAACACCTTAATATATTATTATTGACTATAAATAATGTCAATAAACACTTGGAACTCATAGCGACTAATTAATTCCTGGAAATATTCTTAAAGCACGAAAACGCACCTTCGGGTGTCACGAAAATGCGTTTTACGCAATTGACTTGAAGTTTTTAACAAGCCACGACTTGGAAAACTTAAAAGGGGATAAAATGACCATCTAAATCAATTGATTGCAACACTAAACTCATAGTATAAATAGGGGCGATTTTTAGGTCAAAAAGGTACCTAAAATCAGCATTTTTACCTTAAAACTTTCATCTTTTACCATGGTATAAATGTACCAATTAAATGCTGGAACCTATTACACATATTAGTATGGTCTTAGTACAATATAGTGTAACAAAAATCAAATGAAAAATAAGTCTCATTTGACCTCCAATGTAGGCGTGATTACTAGTCTATTTTGGCTAGTTTTATTACAAATTATGTAATATGCTAAGGGTCTGTTCTGTGCAGAGCTTTTGTTTTAAGATAAAGCTACTATTTTAACCTTTATAATAAAGCTAGGTGTAGTTAGCTAATTGTAAACTGACACATATATCATGATTAGCTTTTTGTGGGGTCTAGTTAATATTCTACACCAATTATAAAATGACACTTGTACTATCACTTTACAAAAACTGCATTAATCCCCTAAAGCTACTAAACGAACGCACCCTAAGATGACTCATCCTAGCAAGTTATTTATGTTAGTGGAGCAATTAATAGCAGTCTAATGAGGCAGCACCACCGTATTATCTGCAATGAAATCGATAATGGAATTATTAATCAAACTAAGTATAACCTAAGCTAATACCTAATGACATAAACAAATCCCATTAAAATTCTAACCATCCGAATTGGTGCTGTTTGATTCTCCAAAACTGGACACGATCTCCACCTGCAGTCCATGTCTGCCCCGAACAATTCACCTGCAAAAGCAAGCAGGTTAGTAAAATATATACAAGTCTATATGGCTAGCATTTTGTTAACGTGGAATTACATTAGATAAGGCTTCCTTTGTGCCCAGCAGTCACGACCGATACCACCTGCAGCACAAATGAATTAACAAGTTAAAGCTATGTATATAGACAACAAGAGCTGTTATAATGCGGATGGTAGTGCTCCATTACCGCCTCCATCTAATAACCTGCACCCATTGCAACTAATAAGTGAGCATTAATAACATTAACAAATCTGAATAAATGAGAGCCACTCCTTACAGCCGCTCAACATGTTGATTGAAGATGCCATGCGGAAGTGCTGCAGTCCATGTCTGCGCCGCTTACTACACCTGCAGATAAGAACAAGAAAAGTTAGCTAATTAAACAATGTAATACAAAGACTATCTACCTATATGTATATTACCGTAGCAGTGGGAACCGAACACTACCACCTGCAAAGATTAAACAAGATAGAAAGTTATCCTAAGATAAGTCTAGTAAAATTAAGAATTCAGAACTAAACATACACCACCCTTTTTGTTTGTGGTCGTAGAAGTGCATGGCTGAGGACGCTGCAGTGCTCATCCACGTGAAGCTGCTGATGGAGCCTCCATTTTCAAGTCCAGCGAGCCTCATCTGCAGAAGAAGACAACCAGAGATATTAATTAACTAACAGCAATAAATATTCAGATTGAATATAAACCATACATGCTAGCTACTTTGGACATATGATTGAAGACATCATTTTGATAGTGCACCACCAGCCGTATGACTACTATGGCTAGGAGATAAGGTTGATTAAATTATGTAACAATTTAGTAAACTAATGACCATAAGCTAAAGTAAGCAATAATGACAATTAAAAATGGCAACCAAAACCGATTGCATTCACCATCCTCTACAAAACAAACATTACGTGAAACATTTCATTTGCCCAAGGTCTAAACCGATTGGTAAGCTTCAATTCCAAGCTCTCTCTTCTTCATTCTCTTAATCCCCTAATATAATTCCTAAGTGTTAATAAGCTATATTAATGGTGTATTAATTCCTAACACCATTTTAATGCAATTTCCTAGTAAAATCTATCAAGTCTTGGAGCAAGAATAGTCCTAGCAATCTCTAAGGAAATCGCCAACAATTATTCTCCAAGGAGTTGTCTTGATTTAACATCAATTCAAGGAGAAATCAAGGTTAATCTAAGGTATTTTCATATTTGAAAACCCTAGACAAATTCTACTATATGTCCGAAAATATTTTGCCTTCTAAAATCTATATTCTCTTCATTAGTTCATGAAGGAAACTTGGATCTACAATCATCTCAAGGTGTATCAAAAATACCTTGTTAAACTCCTAAGGTAAACTCTTGTAAAAATTACTACAATATTATTTATAAGCTCTTGATTAGAAATCTAACAAATGGATCTCCTATATATACAAGGAGTTCGAAATATCTACAACAAGATACCATTTGAAGAGCTTGGAAATTCAAGGAAAATCAAGAACAAGAATTGTCTTGATTTAAGGGTAAGTTTATATAAATAAGGTTTAGTAAGTTTAAGCTTAATTTAAGCTTCAAAATTAAGTATAGAAATTATGTTAAGGCCATGTTAATATTAAGGCCGGAAATTATTAAATTAAAGTATCAAAGAAAATAATTTATAACATATAAGGTAAGATTATTACCTTAAGGTATGAATATGTGTCACAAGAATTAATTAGGATACACATATATTAAAACCGAAATATCTAAGGATAATATGTTCTATTTTTAGTTTATAATCATCCTAAGTCATTAGTATAATTTTTAGAAGTGTTATATGGCTTATATACATTTATATGTATTTGTTATAAAGTTTAAAACAAGTTTTAAAACTATATTGTAAGATTAAAATAAAGCCGAGAGCTTAGTATATGATTTAGGTGATTTTCGAAAATATATAAGTGTATTGACTTGTATTATAAATTTTAGGAACATTAAAAATAGCTACAAGTATTTAAATGGCTAGTTTAATAAATTATGTGGCTAAAATATAGATTTTGAAAAGTTAGGGGTGCTTGATAAAATTACCGAGAATGAAAGAGTGAGTTTGGTATATTTATAGTATAATATAAGGTAGGAAATAATATTATGAATTTTGGTGAATTTAAATAAGTGTTTAAGTGTTAAAATAACAATTTATAAAGTTGTGGGACTATTTTGTAATTATTGGAAAATATAAGGTGTGGCCGAGAATTATTTATGATTTTATGGGTATGTTAAAGTATTAATTGTGAAATTAAGTCTTGGTCAAAGTGTTGACCAAAAACTTTGGGTTAAAATGATTTATGACATAAAATATTAAGTTTATAAAAGTTTTGGGGTTAAAAGTGTAAATATAGAAAATTATATGTAGAAACCGAAAGGTTATGAACTTAATTGGTAATTTATAAAGTTGGTGAGGTTGAATCGTAACTTACAAAAAAGGTGGTCAATTATATTTACAAAGGTTAATGTGGGTAATTAGTGGATTTTAAAAGTTATAAGGTTATTTGGCAATTTATAGAAGTTAATATAATTGTTTTACATTTTTTTTGAAATTGATAAGAGTATTTAATAAATTATAAGAGTATACGGTTATTTGGTAAGTTGTAAAAGTTATCGGGATCAATTATGACTACCGGAAAATAATATGTGGTTATTTAGTAATTTATTAAATTGTTGGGTATCACATATAAACACCGGATTAATAAGGTTAGTTTTGTAATTTAATAAGGCAAGGAAGTGAAACTAGGTAATATAATGTATTACGGTATATTAAGGAATATAATATAAAGTTTATAAAATAATTTTGGTTATAATAAAAATGACCAAGGGGTTTAATATAAATGATAAGTGGAAATAATTATAAGTATATAATTAGTAAGGTAAGATGTACCGTATAATTGATAATTCATTATCACATGTGAGTTTCACATAAAATAATGAACTGCTAGGTTATCTAGAACCACTGTTAAAATAACAGGGGAAAATAAATAACATACGGAGTTATTATACGACGAGTATAAACACTACAGTGACAGTACCGTAATATTTAGTGAATAGTTATATTAATACTACCGGTATTGCATGTTTAAATAACAGCGTACGGGAAAGGACTACTGAACAGGAGTTGACAAGCTAGCAGTTTCTTGGTGTACGGTATGTTAATTGTGTGGTCTGAATGTCCTAAGGATTATCCTAAGGTCCAGACATTGTGTGTTTAAATGTTTAAGAAGATATCTATGATTTTATGTGATTGATATTGTATGTGGGATTGCCCAAACTGTTGCGTTGAATTTTACGCGCGAATGTCTTGTGACTAAAGTTTACACATCTAAACTGGAAAAAAAAAAGACTAACTGACCTCTAGGTATTATTGAACCTAACAATGGTCAACTGTTAAGGTCTTAATTCAAATATTGGTTATTGTGTCACTGACAAAAAGGGCTAACTTATGAGAGAGGAATCCAGATCGTTCCGACCTTCTGGTTGCGCATTGTGATCACAACGAGGGACTATAATGGAGTCACTCGAAATCCATCAGCCACATTCGGGGATGGCGGAGGGCACTGCCGTAGGTGCACAGGTTCGACCGGATCGGTCATTACATATATTTATCCAGGGCCGGAAGGTCCGTTGGTAACGGTTCCTTTGGAACCCAGGGGACATTCGTCCACAATTTATTAAGGTTTGTCTTAACATGACACTTGAGGTAAAATTAATTGGGAAAGGTTAAATGACTGGTTTAAAAGATAAGAGCCAAGTGACTAACTAACAAGTGTAGTTTAATACGTGTATCTCGTTTGGTTATTGTTATGGTTTACAAATGTGTGATTATTGTTTATTGTTGTGTGGTTATTATTGTGTGATTATTGATGTTGTGTACTATTGTACACTGGCGTTTACAGGTGGATTGTTATGTGTTTGTTAAGTGTTTACGGTTGTTACTGTTATTATTGTAAACCGGTATTTCATGTAAAGAATCTAATATCAAGATGGCTAAACGACTTAAGGAATCTAGAAGACTTAGGACTACATTTAGCATACCAGCATAGTTTGCTGAGCCCTTCATTGGGCCAAACATTTCAGGTCTCTGAAGAATACACAAGCAGGAGTGCGGGGAACAGGGTAGCCGCTGTGTTTTTATAAAACACTTATGGATTTGTTATGTATTATATTTTGGAGTTTGTTGTAGTTCAGTTAGTTGCTCATTTAGTTGGATTTGGTTTGTAATAAGTAGAGTGCTCAGTATCTGTTCATCACAGCGTGTGGAAGTTGTAATGTTGGAAGAGTAAGGATGCCTTGTTACTCACAAGGGTGAGTGACGGCGTGTAACACCAAGGATAGTTAGATTTATTTTCCGCTGCGATTTGCTATATATTATGCTACGAATTATGACGTCATTACAGGTTTAAGATTAGGGGTTTACATATCACACAATTACCACGCATAGCCGTGGTTAGAACGTCCCATGGTTCGGGGCGTTTAATCCGAATACCGAAACTCTCATGTGATCCTAGACTCAGTTAACTAAGGTTAACACTTCCGAGGTTAATGGTATCGGAGTTGAACACGCCACATAAATGATTATTGTAAACTCATTACATGTTTTTCTTACAACGTGGCAACATACAGAAAAACACATTGGCATACAAGCCGGTGTAATCCGGTAGGACACAGGTTGCAAGAAAACAATACCTGTCACCGGAGTCCACTTTACCATGTCCACTTATGTTCCTCGAGCAATTCTCGAACAACTGACAACATTCATGTATTTTTATTAACATCGGGGTAACATGATTGTTTAAAGTCTAATGCTTATAACTTTTCCCCGTTAACTTAGTTACATAACTTCACTTTTTAACTGTTTTACTTTTACATTTTAATACAACCTTTCCCCCACTAAATTGTCATTATAAACTCACTTAACATGTCCTTAACATTCTTATAACATCATTACTTGGTAATCACCATTTTAGGCAACTTTTCCCACCTTAAAACAAAGTTTTTGGTCCATACAGTGGACTGTCCAACTTGTGTCCGGACTTCCCAAGTTCGGACACAAGTCGAGACTCAAAACTGAATACAGACGCCTGTCCGAACTTGTGTCCGGACTTCGGAAGTTCGGACATGGGTCGAGGAAAATTAAATGAGAAGCAGGTACGTCCGAACTTGTGTCCGGACTTCCCAAGGTCGGACACAAGTCGAGACTCTGAAAATTTTTACGCAACAGGCCTGTCCGAACGTCCATGTCCGGACGGATGTTCGGACAAGGCAAAACACTCATTTTCTAAGCCTTTAAGCACTTAACCAATTTCACCAAACTTCTCCTAAAGCCTCATAATGTTTCCTAACATCATTTGGCACATCAAAACAACCTTTAGCCATGTGCTAAACTCTTTAAATCACTCACCAAAACCATCTTATCATTCACAAATTTCTTACAAAATTCCTAGCACTTGGATGTTTTCTCCTTAAGATTTCTAAGTGGTAGTTCACCAATAATGACCACTACACAAGGTGTTTCCTCTACACCTAACATCATCTCTCAACTTCTTTCTTACTAACTAAATCTCCTTTTCACAACTTCTTAAAATTCCTTACCCAAAACCCTTACCTAAACATCATTCCCTCCTTATTCATAAACATTACCTAAACCTTAAACAAACTTCTCCAAGACTTTATCACATCCTAAAACACTCATTGAATTCCTAGAACTTCCAAGACATTACCAAAGTCCTTGTAGCACTTTAGAACACCTTAAAAACATGTTTTCTTCCTTAGTAAAACATTTATCCTTTCCTAGCATATCCTAGTTCACCGAAGTTCATTTAAGCACTTACAACTCCTTATACATTATACAAATTTTGCCATGGGTTCTCTTAGCACATCATCATTCCAAAACTCATGGTTTTCACCATTAAACATTCAAGAACACCTAAATCCATCAATAGTATTCTCACACACATAACTTCACCAAATTTACACTACATCACAATATAGTGCATAAACTTAAATTGCTTGGCACTTAGGCCCTTAAATAACATGGCTCTTAGGCCCTTAAATCACATAAACTTTAAACACTGAATTTCCCAAATAAATATTGCCTTTGACCTGCAATTACATACAACAACACATATTCCCTTTATGATCTCCTTAAGACATTTTACTAGGTCTTTCACCATTGGATCCTTAGGTATTTTATTAAGCAAATCAAGCTCATTTTCCTAAGGCACTTAAACTACATTGAGATAGTTTGTTTACCTTTCTTTTCCTCACAAACTTCTTTCTTGTTTCCTTGTAAAACCGGTGGGGTGTTTGGTTGTTTGTCAACTTCTAAACAATGTACAAATAATAGAATGAGCATTCAAGCATTATGCTTCATCTCATTGTAAACCCTAGTTACATATATTGTTTTAAGGTATTAAAATGATTGTTTTACCTTGGAATGGAAAGAGAGCTTGAATAAGTATCAAGAGAGGACTCCTCCTAGCCCTTGGAAGATTCAAATGGAGCTAAGACAAAGCAACACAATGAGCACCATTAATGGTGATTTTCGGACATCACACAAACATGAAGGAAATGTCATTTTTCTTTGAGTTTCCTTACCTTGAAGCAAAGGAGAACATAATATTGAAAAGGTGAGCTCAAGCTCCTTCAATGGTGAATCTCCTGGCACCAAAATTGAGTTCTTGAAGATTTGAAAAGGTAGAAATGTAGAGCTTGGTCTAACTAGAAGAAATGTGGTCTTGAAATTAATTTGGACCATAGCGCTAGGAGTTACAAGCATTCAAAGATGGAGTTCTTGTGTGGAACTTAGCTAATCGTAAATGAAAGGGAGGAAGGGAGCTTGAAGACGTGTGAAGTAAAGGAGGAAAGGAGAAATGAGATAGGTTTTGCTTTTTGGAAGATATTTATGTATAAAGTAACTTCTTCCTTATACTTACTTTTCCTTCCTTTCCTAAATTGATTTCTTTTACATGTTGGTGATCACCTTGATAAAAATCGGCCACCATTAGTAAGAAGGGTATAATAGTCTTTGTTGACCAATTTAATTACTCATAACAACATATGTTACAAACTAACTTATTAAAGTTACTATTCATGAAAAAGGCACATAGAAGTGAAATTTTTGATTTCCATTGAATAGACTTCTAAATGTGATACTATATAGTACACATGTTAATTAAAGAAATGATGGACATGTAGCCATTCAAACTCATTTACAAGACAATTTTTCAAAAACGTGCTTTAAGACTCCTTAAAGCACTTTTTGTGTTTTAACTTGTTTTCAAGCTTGGTTTTATTTGGTAATTGATTTAATATGCTCATTAACATATTTATAAGGTATAGGTATGACCATTAAGTCTTATACAAATTTATCCCAATCTTAGAGCACATTTTTGCTCTTATTGACTTTAGGTATTTTCTTGTGTTTTATTTGGTTTAACTGACACCAAGGTTTCCTAAGGACTTAATTAGCCCTATTAAATCATACTGAATATTATTAAGTCTTGGTAGGCTCTTTGGTCCTAACCAAGTTCACTCATAGCTTAAGCATGTTTTTGCTCAACTGTATCTTAGTGCTTTATTGCATTTACTATGGTTTAAATTGTTCACTGATGTTTCTAAGGCACTTTTTAGCCTTTACATACCATAGTTTAATTTAAACCACATATCAAGGTTTGGGGTATTTTCAGTAGAGACTAGCGAATGAAGAGAGTGTGCTCGGCGACTCAATGCGTCAGCTACCACATTGCCTTACCCTCCTTGTACTGTAGATTGATGTCGTAATCGTTTAGAAACTCGACCCACCTTCTTTGTCTCATGTTCAACTCCTTCTGAGTGAACAAGTACTTTAAACTTTGTGGTCAGAATAAATTGTCACACTTACCCCATACAAATAATGTCGCCATATCTTCACTGCGAAGACAATGTCCCCCAATTCTAAGTCGTGCGTAGGGTAGTTCTCTTCATGCTTCTTCAGCTGTCGGAGGCGTATGCTACGACCTTCCCGTGTTGCCAACACACAACCCATACCTCTGCCTAATGCGTCGCAATAGACCTCAAAACCATCTGGACCGTCTGTATAGTCAGGACTGGTGCGATGTCAGAGCATCCTTGAGACTCTCGAAAGAACTCTCACAGTCGACTGTCCACTCGAATGGTGCATCCTTTTTCATCAAGGAAGTCATCGGCTTCGAGACATTGGAGAAGTCCTTCACAAATCTCCTATAATATCCTGCCAGACCGAGGAAGCTTCGGATGTCGGTAAACTGTCTTCGGCCTTGGCCAGGTGCGCACAACATCAATCTTTGCCGGATCAACAGCGATCCCGGCCTCAGAAATCACATGACCAAGAAAGGATACTTGGTTCAAACCAAAACTCACCTTGAAATTTCGCATACAACTGATTCTTTCTCAATGTCTGCAACACTTCTCAGGTGGCTTTCATGCTCACCTCTCGATTTCGAGTACACAAGAATATCGGTCGATGAAGACTACCACTGACTTGTCCAACTGATCTTGGAACAAGCGGTTCATCAAGTCCATG
The DNA here is from genome assembly GCA_023374045.1 of Limonium bicolor. Lineage (NCBI taxonomy): Eukaryota > Viridiplantae > Streptophyta > Magnoliopsida > Caryophyllales > Plumbaginaceae > Limonium > Limonium bicolor. Next base: position 20,333 of record JAIOTZ010000015.1, read on the forward strand.
AACTTAGCTGGTGCATTGGATAGACCAAACGGCATAACCGTAACTCATAGTGTCCATATCTGGTTCTGAATGCTGTCTTCTCAATGTCACTGTCACGAATAGCAATCTGATGGTATCCGGATCGTAGATCTATCTTGGAGAATACTGATGCTCCTCTCAACTGATCAAATAAGTCGTCGATGCGTGGTAAAGGGTCAGTTTCTTCACCGTAACTGCATTCAGCTCTCGATAGTCATACACAGGCGGAGACTACCGTCCTTCTTCTTCACGAAGAGGACCGGTGCTCCCATGGTGAAACGCTAGGGCGGATAAACCCCTTGTCGAGTAGGTCTCTCAGCTGCTCCTTGAGCTCGTCATCTCTGCTGGGGCCATACGATAGGGCGCCTTCGCAATTGGTCCGGTGCCCGGAACCAAATCAATTTCAAACTCAACTTCCCATGCTGGCGGCATGCCCAGCATTCCTTAGGAAATACATCATGAACTCCGACACTACGGCAACATCTAGGTAAACTCTGGGTCTCTCTCTATGTCCTGGACATAGTAAGTATACATCATTCCCTCGTCGTAATTCACGATACATAGCCATGGCGGTAAGATATTGTAACCCCAGATGGACTCCGAAGAAGCAGACGATGCTCGACACACAGGATTCTGCCCTTGTACCGCTCCAACCAGTTCATCCCGACAATCACATCAAAAACAAGTCCGTCGAACTCTATCAAGTCGATCGGAACTCTCACTCTGATTCGTACACAACAGCTCGGTGGTAGCGGGTACACCTGATCCGCTCTTTCGACGGGAGAGTGACTAGGAATCTGGCATCTCATCACCGTCTAACCCCAGCCTCTTCGCAAAGGATAGCGAAATAAATGTATGTGAGGCTCCGGATCGAACAAGATCGAAGCGTCCACGCCATTGAATGGAAAGGTACCGGTGAGGATCGTGCCGCTCTTGCCGCTTCTGCTTTTGCAGACACTCAGTATACCTCCCGTTCCGAGTGCACAACCTAATTCATTGGCAAACTAATAAGTATTGGGTAACAACACGGTTGATAACTTCAACAACTCCACTTTATTCATTAACACACTCTTCTTACATCATACGTTGGTTTACACTGTGACATAACTAACACATATATACATCCTTAACATACACTGGCTTAAACATTACAATATATACAAGGCTTTAAAACTGTCTGAAGGTCAAATTCAAACGTCCGGGTTTTCATGTGTGTGGCGTTGATCACTGCCGATGGTGCGGTATTCAGTTTGATCTTCCTGATGCCATGATATAGCATCCTTGACTGCCCACCCATGATTAGCACATCTCCTGATTTCAGTACTAACTTCTTCGTGAGATCAGCACGCTTCTGCTCGCCATATATAAACACTTCGGTATCACCAATGGACCAAGACACCACGGGTACTCCCTTACTTAGAGACTCGGGTGACTCGTCCTTATCTTGGTGTAATCCAAATCGTCCACCTTTCTGGTAGAAGTTCACAATGCATAAATCCGCTTTAACTCTTGGAATTGAATTTGTTTCAACTTGCTGAGCAATTCCCATGGCGTGGTTAACGACCGCAAGGAACTCCTCAGGTATCATCGGTACAGTTGCTCCATCTTCGGCTCGCACTTCTTGATATGTCTTGGTGTAAGGGTTCCAGTCCTTACCCATGCACATCATCTTCAATTTCATTCTTGATCCGTTCGGGTATTCGGGTGTAGAAACCTCTGGGTGTTGCTCCCAGTTCTTGCATCGTCTGATGATGTGGATTTGTGTCTCCGGTCAGGTATCCATTTAGAAGTATCATACTTGCTGGATAACCTGACATTGCTCCATTGGAAAGTCGGTGATGTTGATGGTGGTTTCTTCAGGGTTTGGTGTGGGTGGGATTGGATAACAATATTGAAGGTTCCTAGATTTCCAAATTACCTATTTAGGTGACTTTCACATTATACCTTAGCTCTTACTCACATGGTAGTACATTTGGACTCACTAACACATACATGCATGAAATGCGGTATGCAATCACTTATTTCACTCAACAGTTTAGGCGGTACCTGGTCTAGTAGAGGCCCTGGCGCCTCAGACCGGTCCACCACATGCAGGTGGGCCTTGCTAGGTCCCGACCCCTTCCCCTTCTGGGAATCAGTGCTCCTCTGATCTGTGGGTGGCTAGTTAGCCGTCTTCGGGCCATCGATAGTCGCTGTGGCCTTACCCTTCCACTGCCCCTTGTGGCTTTTAACTCTGCTGTTGGGGTTCCGGTAACACTCATAGTCACGGTGACCCCACTTCTCGCAGTAGCGACACTGGACGTCATTTCCTTTGCAGTCCTTGCCGGGGTGGTCTCCGTTACACCACTTACAGTAGTAGTGGCGCTCCGGTCCAGAACCCGTGCTAGCTGCTATCACAATACACAATCAATACTTACTTCATAGCTTAACAACATACACTTCAACTTGACACACATGATTAAACAATTACCCTTAGGCGGGTAAGAGCGTAGGGGTTTCGCTGCGTATGCATATGTGAGCTTCAGTGGCTCCTCAGCTGTGGTGTTTGGCTTGCCCTTGTCACCCTGTGCTGACTCTTCTGGGGCTGGGGATAAGGCTTCTTCTTCTTCTTTCCTCCCCCGTACCCTTGCGGACTCTGGCCCTCGCTCGTGGCCTTGCGCTTGTGCGCGTTGTCCTCGTCCCTTAGACGGACGGTAATCTCAACCTTAGTAGCGGCATGATAGCACTCCTGGATTTAGGATGTCAGTCATGCCCCACAAACATACTCACAAACTCACATTAATACTCACTTATGGATTACACTTATTCACATCACACTGTATTCTATTTACCTGCAAGGTAGTATACTCAGCTGGCCCCCTCCCATAGCGAAGACGGTGGCTGAGACCGTTGTAAAAACGGTTTACCAGCACCCGGTTTGAGTATCCCAGGTCCGGTAACAGGTGGATAAGACCGGTGAAAGCGTTGTAGTAATCGTCGACCGACATCTTATCCCCCTGCCTCAGACTATCCAGCTCTAGGCGCTTAGCCTCTTGCACAGGCACGGCATAATACTTGGCTCGCAGCAGAGCCGTGTACTCCCTCCAACCAAACTGAGGATCCGCCATCCGGTCCTCTCTCACAAGCTTCCACCAGCTTTGTGCCGATCCCTTCAGGTAGTAAGCGACAAGACGGACCTTGGCCCCAGCAAGCACATCCAAGGTCTCGTAGGCGGTCTCTAACTCGGAGATGTACGCCTCCAGCTTACGTGTGAAATACCCCAAACCTAAGTATGCTAAGTAAACATCAAATTATGATGTAGTAAGGCTAGAATATGCCTTAGAAAGATTGGTAGACAATTTAAACCAAGGAAAACACAAGAAAGTGCCTTAAGGGCAATTTGGGCAGAAACATGCTCTAAGCTTGGAGTGACTTTGATTAGCACCCAAATACCATTATAAGACTTTAGTAATATGCTAATGGACATTTTAAATCAATTTGCAAAGACAACCAAGCTCAAAAACAAGCTTAAACACAAAAGTGCTTTAAGACTCCTTAAAGCACCTTTTTGAGAAATTGTCTTAGAATTGAGTTTTGAGTGGCTAAATGTCCATCATTACTCTTTAATCAACATGTGTACTAATTAGTATCACATTAGGAAGCCTAAATCAATGGGAAATCAAAAATTTCACGAATATGTGCACTAATTAGTGAATAGTACCAAATAGTGACTAGTTTAGTCTTTAATCACTTAAGTCTAATTAATTGGTCAAACAAGACCATGACTTGTCTTAATTAATAGGGGGCCGTTTTCTAAGGGAGGATGAGTCACCATGAGTAGTCAAATAAGGAAGAAAAGAAGAGATAAGTAAAAGGAGTACTATTTGCTTTATTAAAGCAAATATCTTATATTAGCCCACTTTTCTTCTTCTCTCTTCATTTCCCTTCTTCCCACGGTTTCTTCTTCCCTTCTCTTGCTCCAAAACCGAGAGAGCTTCATCCATGGGTGATCCACCTTCAAATGCTCACCAAGTGTTCATCTTTGCTCCAAATCAAAAACTAAGTATAGATTTCTCTTAGTTAGGCCAAGACCTATCTTTCTATCTTTTCAAATCTTTCAAAGCTCAAGTTTGGTGCCATGAGAAAACTCCATTGATGGAGGAAAATCAAGTTTGAAGAGCTCATTAGCTTCTCCATTCTCTTAAGGTAAAGAAAATGTAAGAAAAACCATGTTTCCAACATTCCTTCCACATGGCCGAAAATTACTACTCATGGGGCCTTGTTTTTATGCCTTGTTCTAGCTTGATTTATTCACCAAGGACTAGTGGAGGTCCTATTTCATTCCATGCCCAAGTCTACTTTGAGACTTCAAAGGTAATCATCCACTTCTATGCCTTAGAACACATTTCTAACCTAGGTTTTCATTCCTCGAGGTTAGTGTATTGTTTAGTACTCATGTGAGTCATTGAATATTGGTTAGAACATTGGCAAAGGAAGTTTAAGTGGTGGCCGATATTCATTCAAGAAGAAGGTCTAAGGAGGAAGATAAGATAAGCTTGAGAAAACAAGGTAAATTACTTACCTAATGGTGGTTTAAGGTTTAAGGAATGAGTTTTAGATGGGTACCAATGTAGCCTAGGGCTTACATTAGGTAATGTGTTATGTAACCTAAGAAAAAGAACTTAAATAAGCTTGTGAAATTGTGACTAAGGAGCCAATGGGAATGAGTTAGTAATATAAGTTTAAGATGGATTTTTAGAGTATTGTAACCACTATGAGATTGATGGGTGTATTTGCAGGTTGAAAGCTTTTATATGTGGGAAATTCAGTGTTTAAGTTTAAGTCATTTAAGGGCCTAAGAGCCATGTCATTTAAGAGCCTTAGTGCTACGCAATTTAAGATTATTGCAATATATTGAGTTTGTTGTGAATGAGTTGGTTTGGTGATGAGATGTGATGAGAAAGAACTTGATGTGTGTGAGATGGTTGAATGAGGAAAACAATGTGTTTGGGCATGATAAGATACTAGAGAAGCTATGGCGAAATTTGAGTAGAAAATAAGTGTTTAGGTGATGGTGGTGAATTAATATGACCTAGGATTTACTAGGAGTCATAAAAAGCAATTTGAGTGGAAATGAGTTAACTAAGGAGTTCTTGAGGTTTAGAATGACCTAGAATGGTCTATGAGGAAATTAGAGTTTAGATGGGTGCATTGAACACACCAAAGTCATGGTATGAGGAATGGTAAGACTTGTGCAAATCTGGAGGAAATGAGGTATAATGCTTTGAGATGATTTAGGTATGAACTAAGAGAAGAACAATGAGAGTTCGGGAAGTTTGTGTAAGAGGTGGTGATGTTAGTGGTGGACTAGTAAGGTTTAGTTGAATGGTAATGTGTGGACTTGGGTGATGGAAGTGAAAATGGTAGGAGAATGTTGTAAGTCGTCAAGGAAAATGACTAGAAACGTATAAGAGGGAATGATCATGAGAATGGTGAGTAAGTTGCATAAGAGAAGTGGAAATGTCTAAGGAGAGCGTTGATGGTTAAGGTAAATGAAGAACAATGTCAAGGTATTAAGGTAATGGAAAGAAATGTATAAGCAAGCTTAAGAGTTTAAGAGTGATGAGTAACAAATGAAAAGAAGATAAATTGTGCATGGACATGCATGATGACCTTGGAAGGTTTAACAAGCAAGATGGAGTGCAATGATGTTAAGGAGGAGTTATATGGGTTGGAAAGAAACACTTTGGTTAGTTGAAGTTTTAGACAAAATGTACATGTTGGAAAGATAAGGAATTAACTAACAAGTGTTAGGAGTTTTTGCAAGAATTTAGTAAATGTTTAAGAAGATCTTTGGAGGGTATTTTAATGAGTTTGGAGGATGATTAAAGGTGGGTTTAAGGGTCAAAATGATGTTAGAACACATAAGAAGGCTTAAGGAGAAGTTTGCTGAAGATTTAACAATTTTTGGACATGTTCTGGTGGCGTCCGACCTAGGGGTCCGACCCAAGTTTGGGTCGGACGGACCTCTGTTAAGCCGCCATAAGAGTTTCTGTAATGGTCCGACCCAGTTGGTGGGTCGGACGGTGGTTCGGACGGAGGGGTTTTAAAAGACGGGAGAGTCTCTGGAATGGACCGACCTAGTCAGTGGGTCGGACGGTGGGTCAGACGACCCTTAAGAATTAAAAAAAAAGAAACCCTAAGAGAGTTTAGTGGTATTAATGGTACCCCATTAAGGGGGCAATGATGATTAGAGGTATAGGGACCTAAGGGATTAAGTTAAGAATAAACTTAAAAGTTTAAGTTTGTAAGATTAAGTTGTAAGACTTAAGAGTTGTTAGGTTGGGATCATTAAGGGTTAAGTAAGTTAAGTAAGACAAGTAAGTTGAATTGAGTTAAGTGATTAACAACCTAAACCTGAATGAATGTTTTAGGACTTGGAATTTGGACTCCGGAAGAGAGTAAGCAACCGAACGACCAACGGTGAACGATACAGTTCTTCTTGTGACCTGCTTGCTAACGAGGTGTCCCTCGGCTTGTGTGCTATTTGTTTTTGTGTGCTCACTAAACAAGATAAAGCATGCAACCGGAATATTATGTTTTTTTTGTATTGTTGTGTGATGTTTGAAAACTAACACAACATACCGTGAGAACTTACTAACCATCATTTAGTAAGGAAATGAGTGAGACTAAGGAACGCTCCCTAATATGGGTTGATATAAACCGAAAGAGGTTAACCAACAAACATGGTCTTGAGACTACTACTAACTGGAACTTGAGTGAGGAAACCCGGGACCGATCTCCGGTCATGCATGCTAAGGAAAAAGGGGGACGGTATCTGAATCAGATCCGCCCTCCGCTTAAGGACTTGTCTTCGGACTTGTAGCCTAGGGCCGGTTGCCGGCTCAGCTACGCTGGACTCCCGTCCAGAGTAGGTGGCATTAAGATGGTGCGGTGGGATCACCTAAATCCCAGGTTCGAATTAAGCTACAACCATTCCCTTCCAGGAACGGTTTGTATACTGAGATTAAGATTAAGGTAAGGTTAAGATGAGTTGCAACCATTCCTCTTTAAAGGATGCTTTGTATTATTAAGATTAAGATAAGCTACATCCACTCCTTATTAAAGGATGGTTGTTTCTAAGATTAAGATAAGACTAAGATTGAGGTGAGATAAGGATGGACTAAGATTAAGAGGGAACATTACTTAAGGAGTTAAATCATTAACTCTCTAATTAAGGGAACGCATTTAAGTCATTCATTGTGTGTGAAATTTGATTGTTCATATCTAGTTGTTGTTTACTGCACTTTCTATTATGTTGTGCATCTAATCAACCTCCATGCTATCGACAAGTAGTCGTCGTAGCCACGTTAGCTTGGGGGCCATGAGAGGATCGTACCAGCATTCGTGCTGACCCCCTTTGGGGGCTGTTTTTACTACACAGGTGAACATCAGGAGGCGGCCGTCGCGAGAGTAAGAAGGGGTACAAGTGTTGAGGGTTAAGTGTGGCCTACGAGTTGTGCATGTACACTCGTATGGCAATTGGGTTAGTAAGATGTATAGGATGTGAGAGGATTGTAAGAAGAATATGTATTTGGTTAAGGTTGTTATGTACTAATGTTCGGTATATTCTGTAGTCAAACCGTGGCAAGGTCCTGGTGTGTAAAGAATTCCGCTGTGACGTGTATATGAAAATATGCTGTTAAGTTGCGAGACCACGTTTGGATTGAGTTGGGGTGTTACAAAAGTGGTATCAGAGCGTAGTTACGCTCTGAAGACAAGAAATACCGAACTTAGGAGAATATTGAGGTTGAGATTGAGTTATGGGTTAAGGGTTGAGAGATAGAGTGAGAGGTGCGTTAGTCAGGACTTCCCGGTGTTTGCCGGATATCCATAGTACCTAGACCCGCCCTCCACATCCCTAACCCTGAATATGTGGAACAAACGCCAGAGAGAAGAAAGCCTTCTCGTACTCGGGGAAACCCGATCTGGCAGTTAGCTAACAGTAAGCAATACGAGAAACATCTTGTTGCACAACAGTTACGGAGAACTTGGAGATTTTTAATGGAGCACAACAGAGAAACAGGCGCTACCTATGGAATCCTATCAATAAGGGAACGGTAATTACCGGCAACATGGGTCGACATGCTCCGCAGTCGAAATAACCCGCAATACCAATGATAAGGAAAGCACTACGGGTGCAATAGAAAGGAAAAGGGAAGCGACATGAGTACCGGACAGTGGTCCGAAGGAGCATAACAGTAGGATAATACCAAGTATGAGGATTGAGATTACTGGAAAGTCCAGTTAGAAACGGGAACTCCAAACCCCATACAATGAAAAAGGTTACAAACCTGGCCGACACAACGTGAATAACGGTGGAAACACATATAAATTGTATACCGAAATAGGACTACGATGTAGTGCCTAAAGGAGAATCATTACTGAGTAACCACAGCAAAATGTGTGGAGATATGAGCGAGGATTAAGACATAAGAAAATATTAAGGGGTTCCCTCAGAAAGAGGAACGCCCTGATGAATGACAGTATTGTCAAACAACAAGGAAACTGCCGGATGGTCAGTTATCCAAAATAAGATATTATCGAAGGAGTCCCGAGGACTACCAATTACATGGAAATTAGAAGGAAGTATCACTACCAACGTACCTTGTACCAATAGCCCATCCTGCATGGCGCACTTGCTATAGCAAGTGCTACCACGGTTAAGCTACACGGAAAGCCATCATGGCAAAATAGGAGAACGCTACAGTTGTAACACATATTAGTACCGGATTGTAAATCCATAAGAACAGAAAAATAAGACCTTGGAAAGGCCCGACGGCCTGACCATGATGAGATGAGGTGACACACCAGTCAGCCGGGAGCGGAACTTGGACAAAATATTAAACCATATAAATATTAGCAACGGTATAACCTACTACAACAACAACCGACAGTACGGTAAGGACATCAATCCCGAACCTCAGGGAGAGGAACCTGAGAGATCGCTCAACGATCCGAGCAAAAACACTATATAAGCAATAATATACAAGGGATGTATTATAAGATACGATTGAGACGGTTGACGCAACGACTTCCAACGAAAACGTGATAAGACTCCCAAAGTGACCATTAAGAATACCAATAACAAACATTGTACAATGAAGATGTTAGGAAAACCCAGAAAATAAGGGTAAAAGAAATGAACATAAGCTATAACCTACTAAGGACTAAAGATGTACCACCTTGGAAAAGGAAAGCCCGGAGGACTACCCCCACAGAGCGGGCATAGTCAATCCGAGCAAACTGATGAATGACAGTTAATACTGTTTGTCTAACGCATTAACACCCAAGTGTGAACGATCATCAACGGGTGGCGTAGTCAACGGAAGTTGAACGAAGCGTTGAAACGAAAGTATAAGATGTCAGGATGATATCCAACATGGACACCGTGAGGCAAAAGCCTAATACCAACTTAACCTTAACTACTAAAAGACATAAGTCTAGTAAAATGATAGTATTGTCAAAGACATTAAGTAACCTCAGATCACCTGAACAACTTCCATAGCAGGAAGCAGGATGCAGCAACTTACCATGAAACCCGATACTACATTTAGTATGTAACCTAACGGTGGATTGTGCTCAAAGAACCAGAATCTTATAAGGATAACCTGCAGATGAGTAAGAGTACAAATAATGAACTGAGACATTAAGCATTAAGAGCCTACGAGCCAAGGATGTTAACCACATCAGAGCCCGAGGTGTAGTAAGTTGTAAGAGAGCTTGTTTAAGCCACGAATGAACTACAATGTGTAGATGTGAACGATTACAAACCTATAACTTAGGTTGGGAAGAATATTACCAAGAAAGGGGACCAATGAGAATATTGAAATAATGCTAAGGACAGGGGCGGAGAACGAACCATGCCTTTAGGGTGGGGATACCTCTCCTTGTTGTGAGGCCATGAGTGGGAATGAACCCCTCAAAAGGGCTTTCACTTATTAGAGATGCAATACGCTTTTGTTAGAGAATGGAAACTGTAAACTTGAGATTACTTTAGAACATATCAGATACACTTGAGTAATAAGGAAGGTTCCACAGATAGACCCCATATTCAACACCCAGGATGTAAGGATTAGTAATTGTCAAGATAGACATTGTGAGTGCACATTATGGCACGTCAAGTGACCAATGCTCAGAAGAGCTTGTGACTCAGCGGATGACTTCTTCAGGAACTAGTTAAGTTACACGGTAGATAACATCACTAAGGATGAAAGAAAGCGAGAGAAATTAGCATACTTACAAATCTGAGATTGGAGCAGAACATCTTCGTGTTAAGAGTCAACTATTTTACACCACACGGTATGACAACCGCCATACACCGGAATGGAGAACTCCCAGTGTGTTTACACCCAGAAGGGATTGAGTATAAGGTAAGACATTAGAATAAGTGAGTAAGAGGTTGCACCATCAATGGGCAACAAGGTAAGGGCCAACTACCACGGTAGTAGTGGTCGTGAGTACAATAGTGATATAAGGGGAATTAAGTTGTGGTGCGCGGTAAAGCGACCGTTAGGTATGAGCCGTCAAATATTGACACAGGCAATAGATTTATGAGTTAAGACCAATATAAGTAAAGAAATAAGATGGTAGACGAACTGAGCATTGATGCCAGTAGTCTGGACCTAGTTAGGTAAGATTTCACAGGAAGCACACTACCCATTCCTTGAGGAACTGGAAGTGCATTCCTAGTTGAACAAATGTGAGAAAGAAGATAGGAGGCTCTATGGAAAGAGACCTAAGCTACTAAGAATGGAGTCAATACGGAATACAGAAAGGAGCTAGAGCATACCATACCCAAGAACGCAGTAAATGGATTTCCCTTGATTAACTTCAAGAAGAACAATAAATGTTATTAGGGAACGATGAAAGAGGAGATCGACAACAGAATACTTCATAATTAGCAATAGCTAAACGTGTGACGGACACTATGAGTTTACTAAAACGAGACGTGGGACGACTGCACCCCACAGGGGCTTGCAGGCCTGACACGCTCATTTATGAGTTAGTTGGGTAAGTAGTAATGTACCAGTAAGGTACCCCATGCATGTAGACGAGTGGTGTAAGGAACACGGGAGGTAGTCAACTCCGTACCACAACAACGACACAAGATCAGACAAGAGCAGCCATTACCACAAACAATCGAAGAGAAGAATTCAGTTGAACCAGCAACGCAAGGGAATCAGAGAACAAATAATTAAGGACTATGAAGTGCGAGAAGCACGGATTGTTAAGTATAGACATTGGACATGTCTTAAGATGAATAAGATTAAACTGTAAAGCGTAATAAGCACTAAACAGTAGTTTCAGATTAGGAATCATCCTCAGACCAAAGGTCAGTTGGAGAGAACGATTTAGACATTCGAGAAAACACTAAGAGTATGAACATTAGATCTCCAGGGAGACTGGATAGACGAGCTAAAACTCATCAAGGCCGTGTATATATAAAGATAACACGTGGCCATTGAGGGACCTTTAGTGCTAAACCATAAGCACGCAAGAGAAAGATATCCGATACTGTAAAAAGGATAAGAGAGGCAAATAAACCTAAAACTATCAGAGTCATGCAGCGGAAGCTACCAGATCACTACCTTTGAGATTAGACCAAACTAAGTAAAGGAAACGGTATAAGTACCGCTAAGAATCCTCGATACAGAGACTAAGTCATTTCTGATCGAATTAGTAAGATAGATGACGTGGAAGCTAGAATGCTTAGTGAGAATTAGACATCTTGAACTTATGTTCAAGGATGATATAATGCTGATTACGTGGGCGTAATCCATTTTAAGGGGGGTAGAGCGAAAACCGCTTAGCGTATGTTTGTGTACTGAGTACATAAACTACGGTGTGCATAGCACAAAATAATTGAGAATATGTTTTACATGAACATTCTGAGATAAATCATGGTTATTGCACACAGAAGATGTGAATACCATACACATTAAGTACCTATCTTGTCAACTCCGGTGTGAGTACAAGTTAAGAGAATTAAGGAAGAGGATTAAGGAGATTTAAGGAATAAGGAATATATGAGGTATGAGTCAATATGAGACTATGTGTGAGATAAGAATAAGATAACATTATGAGATACAATTTGACATGAGTATGAGGAAGAAGATAGTAATGCTATGAGATATAAGATGGTGAGAATTGGTATGAGACAGTTATGGAACTTAGTAGGAATTTAAGTCTTGGGGTAATTACTAAGAGATGAATTGGGAAAGTTCGATGGACTGAGTCCACACTTTGGAGATGTATTGATTATGATTAGAAGAACTAAGAAGATAGAAAATTGGACATGAGTGAATTATCTGATGTTTGAAAATGACGTGGGAGGTGGAACTTGATTTTCTAGGGATCAAGGGAAACCGAACACAAATTGGGGTGGAAGGATAGTCCTACACTGATGCTGATCACATCAGGGTTGGATGATTCCTGAAACTCCCTACCAGTGGTCACAATTAAATCACACTATGGATAGAGGCCTTAGGATAAAAATGAAATTGGAGTTGCTTGTATTTTTAATTAGCGGAATTATTCCTCACATGACCTCGTAAAAAGGATTACCTTTTTACTGAGTCTCGCCCATGAAGTCGAGGACGCACGAGCCTTTGTCTTCGGACCGGTGACATGGGGAGAGCAGAGTGTTTTGTATTCTGGCCCATGGTGACGAGGACGAATGAGCCATTGTCTACGGACCGGTGACATGGGAGAATACGTTGGAAATTATGTGAATGTTTTTAATCATCAAAGAAACAAAGGGAATTTGAGTGCTATACATGCGTAAGCATGTTGTGTGATATTTAAGAATAAGCATATGGAGGATCTAATGATTCAATGAGATTAAGTATACATAAGTATGATCTATATGATCTAAGGAATGAGGTAAGACATGTATTCTAATAAGATAAGATGCATGAGAACTTTGGGGACAAAGTTCTTTTAAGGGGGTAGATTGAAATACCCCAAACCTAAGTATGCTAAGAAATCAAATTATGATGTAGTAAGGCTAGAATATGCCTTAGAAAGATTGGTGGACAATTTAAACCAAGGAAAACACAAGAAAGTGCCTTAAGGGCAATTTGGGCAGAAACGTGCTCTAAGCTTGGAGTGACTTTGATTAGCACCCAAATACCATTATAAGACTTTAGTAATATGCTAATGGACATTTTAAATCAACTAGCAAAGAAAACCAAGCTCAAAACAAGCTTAAACACAAAATGTGCTTTAAGACTCCTTAAAGCACCTTTTTGAGAAATTGTCTTAGAATTGAGTTTTGAGTGGCTAAATGTCCATCATTACTCTTTAATCAACATGTGTACTAATTAGTATCACATTAGGAAGCCTAAATCAATGGGAAATAAAAATTTCACGAATATGTGCACTAATTAGTGAATAGTGCCAAATAGTGACTAGTTTAGTCTTTAATCACTTAAGTCTAATTAATTGGTCAAACAAGACCATGACTTGTCTTAATTAATAGGGGGCCGGTTTTCTAAGGGAGGATGAGTCACCATGAGTAGTTAAATAAGGAAGAAAAGAAGAGATAAGTAAAATGAGTACTATTTGCTTTATTAAAGCAAATATCTTATATTAGCCCACTTTTCTTCTTCTCTCTCTCTTAATTTCCCTTCTTCCCACGGTTTCTTCTTCCCTTCTCTTGCTCCAAAACCGAGAGAGCATCATCCATGGGTGCTCCACCTTCAAATGCTCACCAAGTGTTCATCTTTGCTCCAAATCAAAAACTAAGTATAGATTTCTCTTAGTTAGGCCAAGACCTATCTTTCTATCTTTTCAAATCTTTCAAAGCTCAAGTTTGGTGCCATGAGAAAACTCCATTGATGGAGGAAAATCAAGTTTGAAGATCTCATTAGCTTCTCCATTCTCTTAAGGTAAAGAAAATGTAAGAAAAACCATGTTTCCATCATTCCTTCCACATGGCCGAAAATTACTACTCATGGGGCCTTGTTTTTATGCCTTGTTCTAGCTTGATTTATTCACCAAGGACTAGTGGAGGTCCTATTTCATTCAATGCCCAAGTCTACTTTGAGACTTCAAAGGTAATCATCCACTTCTATGCCTTAGAACACATTTCTAACCTAGGTTTTCATTCCTCGAGGTTAGTGTATTGTTTAGTACTCATGTGAGTCATTGAATATTGGTTAGAACATTGGCAAAGGAAGTTTAAGTGGTGGCCGATATTCATTCAAGAAGAAGGTCTAAGGAGGAAGATAAGATAAGCTTGAGAAAACAAGGTAAATTACTTACCTAATGGTGGTTTAAGGTTTAAGGAATGAGTTTTAGATGGGTACCAATGTAGCCTAGGGCTTACATTAGGTAATGGGTTATGTAACCTAAGAAAAAGAACTTAAATAAGCTTGTGAACTTGTGACTAAGGAGCCAATGAGAATGAGTTAGTAATATAAGTTTAAGATGGATTTTAAGAGTATTGTAACCACTATGAGATTGATGGGTGTATTTGCAGGTTGAAAGCTTTTATATGTGGGAAATTCAGTGTTTAAGTTTAAGTCATTTAAGGGCCTAAGAGCCATGTCATTTAAGAGCCTTAGTGCTACTCAATTTAAGATTATTGCAATATATTGAGTTTGTTGTGAATGAGTTGGTTTGGTGATGAAATGTGATGAGAAAGAACTTGATGTGTGTGAGATGGTTGAATGAGGAAAACAATGTGTTTGGGCATGATAAGATACTAGAGAAGCAATGGCAAAATTTGAGTAGAAAATAAGTGTTTAGGTGATGGTGGTGAATTAATATGACCTAGGATTTACTAGGAGTCATAAAAAGCAATTTGAGTGGAAATGAGTTAACTAAGGAGTTCTTGAGGTTTAGAATGACCTAGAATGGTCTATGAGGAAATTAGAGTTTAGATGGGTGCATTGAACACACCAAAGTCATGGTAAGACTTGTGCAAATCTGGAGGAAATGAGGTATAATGCTTTGAGATGATTTAGGTATGAACTAAGAGAAGAACAATGAGAGTTCGGGAAGTTTGTGTAAGAGGTGGTGATATTAGTGGTGGACTAGTAAGGTGTAGTTGAATGGTAATGTGTGGACTTGGGGGATGGAAGTGAAAATTGTAGGAGAATGTTGTAAGTCGTCAAGGAAAATGACTAGAAACGTATAAGAGGGAATGATCATGAGAATGGTGAGTAAGTTGCATAAGAGAAGTGGAAATGTCTAAGGAGAGCGTTGCATGGTTAAGGTAAATGAAGAACAATGTCAAGGTATTAAGGTAATGGAAAGAAATGTATAAGCAAGCTTAAGAGTTTAAGAGTGATGAGTAACAAATGAAAAGAAGAGAAATTGTGCATGGACATGCAAGATGACCTTGGAAGGTTTAACAAGCAAGATGGAGTGCAATGATGTTAACAAGGAGTTATATGGGTTGGAAAGAAACACTTTGGTTAGTTGAAGTTTTAGACAAAATGTACATGTTGGAAAGATAAGGAATTAACTAACAAGTGTTAGGAGTTTTGCAAGAATTTAGTAAATGTTTAAGAAGATCTTTGGAGGGTATTTTAATGAGTTTGGAGGATGATTTAAAGGTGGGTTTAAGGGTCTAAATGATGTTAGAACACATTAGAAGGCTTAAGGAGAAGTTTGGTGAAGATTTAACAATTTTTGGACATGTTCTGGTGGCGTCCGACCCAGGGGTCCGACCCAAGTTTGGGTCGGACGGACCTCTGTTAAACCGCCATAAGAGTTTCTGTAATGGTCCGACCCAGTTGGTGGGTCGGACGGTGGGTCAGACGGAGGGGTTTTAAAAGACGGGAGAGTCTCTGGAATGGACCGACCCAGTCGGTGGGTCGGACGACCCTTAAGACATAAAAAAAAAAGAAACCCTAAGAGAGTTTAGTGGTATTAATGGTACCCCATTATGGGGGCAATGATGATTAGAGGTATAGAGACCTAAGGGATTAAGTTAAGAATAAACTTAAAAGTTTAAGTTTATGTTTGTAAGATTAAGTTGTAAGACTTAAGAGTTGTTAGGTTGGGATCATTAAGGGTTAAGTAAGTTAAGTAAGACAAGTAAGTTGAATTGAGTTAAGTGATTAACAACCTAAACCTGAATGAATGTTTAGGACTTGGAATTTGGACTCCGGAAGAGAGTAAGCAACCGAACGACCAACGGTGAACGGTACAGTTCTTCTTGTGACCTGCTTGCTAACGAGGTGTCCCTCGGCTTGTGTGCTATTTGTTTTTGTGTGCTCACTAAACAAGATAAAGCATGCAACCGGAATATTATGTTTTTTTTTGTATTGTTGTGTGATGTTTGAAAACTAACACAACATACCGTGAGAACTTACTAACCAATTTTTAGTAAGGAAATGAGTGAGACTAAGGAACACTCCCTAATATGGGTTGATATAAACCGAAAGAGGTTAACCAACAAACATGGTCTTGAGACTACTACTAACTGGAACTTGAGTGAGGAAACCCGGGACCGATCTCCGGTCATGCATGCTAAGGAAAAAGGGGGACGATATCTGAATCAGATCCGCCCTCCGCTTAAGGACTTGTCTTCGGACTTGTAGCCTAGGGCCGGTTGCCAGCTCAGCTACGCTGGACTCCCGTCCAGAGTAGGTGGCATTAAGATGGTGCGGTGGGATCACCTAAATCCCAGGTTCGAATTAAGCTACAACCATTCCCTCCAGGAACGGTTTGTATACTGAGATTAAGTTGAGATTAAGATTAAGGTAAGGTTAAGATGAGTTGCAAATTCCTCTTTAAAGGATGGTTTGTATTATTAAGATTAAGATAAGCTACATCCACTCCTTATTAAATGATGGTTGTTTCTAAGATTAAGATAAGACTAAGATTGAGGTGAGATAAGGATGGACTAAGATTAAGTGGGAACATTACTTAAGGAGTTAAATAATTAACTCTCTAATTAAGGGAACGCATTTAAGTCGTTCATTGTGTGTGAACTTTGATTGTTCATATCTGAGTTATTGTTTACTGCACTTTCTATTATGTTGTGCATCTAATCAACTTCCATGCTATCGACAAGTAGTCGTCGTAGCCACGTTAGCTTGGGGGCCATGAGAGGATCGTACCAGCATTCGTGCTGACCCCCTTTGGGGGCTGTTTTTACTACACAGGTGAACTTCAGGAGGCGGCCGCCGCGAGAGTAAGAAGGGGTACAAGTGTTGAGGGTTAAGTGTGGCCTACGAGTTGTGCATGTACACTCGTATGGCAGTTGGGTTAGTGATAAGTGTCCAAATGAGCATGTTTTATAGGTGTATTTCATATATAATATTAGCACTTTTCTTGCTCATTTCTCCACTTCGGATAGTTTTCCTCTAGTTTATGTTTTATTGTTTATCTTACAAATTTATTGGTTTAACATGAGGAAAACCAAGCTGGGAGTGAAGTAGACGAAGAGACGAACGCATAGACGCAAACGGCTCAAAAAACGGAGTCCAAACGAAGAATCTAGAGCCGGTCAAAGTTTGAAGGGAAATAGGTCACGGTCAAGCTTACAACCGCCTAAACTCAGGCGGACGACTCACATAGGCAACCGCCCATGAAGAGGCGGACGTGAGAGGCTTCAACCGCCCATAAACTGGCGGACAAGAGTATGGGCAACCGCCCCATATTGGGCGGACACCACCAAGGCACAACCGCCTATAAACCGGCGGACATCACACAATCAACCGACCGCCTGTTATGTGGCGGACACAACATGAAGAAACCGCCTATAATGAAGCGGACAAGACTATATGAAACCGCCTAATATGGGGCGGACATACATAAGGCAACCGCCTGTTATAAGGTGGACACCAGGCGGTCGTGACTAAAATCAACGCCGCGACTAGTTTTCTTCTTCGGGCCGTCATCGTCTGCAACTTGAATCGCCTTATCTATCTACTCCGACCACCGCCTACCGTAATTCACTCACGCATTTCGGCTCTGTCCCCTGCAATTAATGAGCCATCAATCTCCAATTAAATTCGTACGGATCTATCTTTTCCTTTCCTCTATTTAAACCCAGCTCCTGCAACCTTAAACGAGTGCACAGAGAAAACCAGAAAATCACTCACACTCATCTCATCTCATCTCATTCTCTTTCAGTAAATCACTCCCGTACATCATTACACTCCATTCAGTCCCCAGATCTGTAACTCTCTAATTCACCCACTTCACTTACAATAACCTACGTACATGTTTCACCCTTCGCTCTCTTCATTTCTCCATTCACCATTCACGTCTCCGTGCTATTATTACGTCCAACCTCTGTCTGACCTATTACCAGTTAATATGTCAGGCTAAGGAGGATTTGCTCCGGGCAAGGGTTTTAATTATGGTTTGTTAGCTGTGTAATATATTCTACCACGGTTAAAATAAATTCAGTTTGTTACGATTAAAGTTTTGTTTCTCTCCCTTTTAATAAATTTCATCGGTTTATTGAAAAGCCTTACTAAGTCTGTTTTTACTTTCATCGGTTAGAAACAGACGGTTAATTAAGCCGTAAAACTATAAGAACTTATTTTCATCGTTTAAGTTAATACATGTTGCAAGAATAAAATTCCTCACGCTCCTCTGCCGTTTACACGCTTTTGCTTGAGTTTTCATCGGACCTTGCATTACAGGTAAACGAGTTCTTATGAGTTTTCATCGGACCTTAAGAAATAACAGGAATCTTGCCAAACTATTTTATTAAACCGGTAGAGAAAACACAATTAATCAGATCATAATAACCTGAACCCGGAGTTCCATTTAAATCATCTGCACTCAGTTTTCTAATCTGCTTAATATTTTCTCTAAAACAAGTCAATTAACTTCCCCCCTTTTTGTGACAAGCATAGGAACTATTTTATCTCGCTATAAGTCCCACGGTTTGACCCGGCCGCTTCTGTCTTCTATACTACTACGACCGGGTTTTATTTGCAGCCCGACGGATATTTTGAGTATTAATTTCTTTCTTTTATCAATTTCACCAGTGCTAATAACTCACGATAAATCCACTCTGCAGTTAGTAAGATGTATAGGATGTGAGGGGATTGTTAGAAGAATATGTATTTGGTTAAGGTTGTTATGTACTAATGTTCGGTATATTCTGTAGTCAGACCGTGGCAAGGTCCTCGTGTGTAAAGAATTCCGCTGTGACGTGTATATGTATATATGTTGTTAAGTTGCGGGACCACGTTTGGATTAAGTTGGGGTGTTACAACGTGGGTCAGTTTCCCCATGAAACGACGAGGGTCTCAAATCTGCCAATGCCTTGACCCAGTTGGTCTCTCGTGGCGGTGGCGGTGGTGGTTGAACTTTGGGCTGTTTGCCCTACTGAATTGCAGCTACTAGTTGTGGGACCATTTGGGCTACGGCGGCCGCTACAGCATCGGCCATGACTTGTGCCGTAGGGTTCTCTCCCTGGTTCCCAGTATCACCAATGTCGTGCCCACGGCCTCGACCTCGCGGTCTACCTGACATCTGAATTCACACGAACATGTATTAGCATTGTGCTTACACACTTATCGGTTCTAACGGTTGTAACGTTTCCTGACAATAAGGTATCTCCACACTTAGTTAGTAGTTAACCTTTCCATAACTGCTCACTTAGGTAACTGTGGTTAGGTTTCCTAACTCGGTATATTCCTAAGCTCGGTATTCTAGTCATCAGAGCGATACTTCGCTCTGATACCACTTTTTGTGACACCCATACTACGCACTTAACATTAAATGAAATCGCAGCGGAAAAATAACTAAACAATAACTAAATGATTCGGTGCTACAACGCCGTCAACCACCCACGTGGTTAACAAGGCAGAATAAATACAAGTGTACCGGTCTGATGATCAGACTCCCGAGCATTAGGTACTAACATCCACACATATATACATAACCAACATACTGAGTATTTAATACAAACTGTCACTGTATACTGTATACATGATCTCCACCGTCATCTGTAACACGAACAGTACCAAATATAACGCCATTGGACCACAGGCGCATCCCGGGCCCAACATCCAAATAATCAAAGTAAATCTGCAGCCTAGAATCTACAGCCATTCCGCTTCCCCGATCCTCATCCTGCAGTAAAATATGGAGCCCCCGAGGGGGTCAGCAACCCTTGGCTGGTATGGTTAACGCGCAGCCCATCGGCTACCGGGATACGCGCAACTAATTGTCATGATAACATGGCATTCATTTTAACATATAACATATACACATGGCATAGCACTTATTGCATAGCACAACATCACATACACAGTGGATTCACTTTCCACAATAACACCAAGAAGGTTAAACAACATAAGAAGCCTAGAGAATGGTTCACTCTCATGTTAAGCTTGTTACACACACTCATTACCGTTCTGTTATTCGAACGAGTAACTTAAGTCAAAGATGGTTCGGATATTGTGACCCGAACACACACACACAAATACATGTTCCCACTAAACCGATCATAAGTCAGAATAGGTAACTTTGGAGGAAGCTAGCGGGAGATCGAACGCCAAATGAAGGAGAACAATCTTAACAACATAAGAGTCGAATCTGATACAGATATCTACTCTTAAACTTACATGCATGACCGGACAACCGGATTCCTCACTTCCCAGTTAACGCTTGTTTGAAGTTCAACAGTGGAACTTGACAAACAATTCACAACAAGTGGTAAGTCATGTTAGACACACCCAAGGGAAATGAGTCACGTCATAACATCACAATAATATGAACAACTGTAAACTCATTACATGATTAAGTCTTATAATGTCATAAACATACAAAAAAACAAACAACACACAAGCCGGTGTAAACCGGTAGGCAACAGACTGTAAGAAAACCATACCTTGGTCCTTGCTTCGACTGGTTTCCACCTTTGGAGAATCCTATACACATTAGTAACGTCGGTTAATTTAACGTACTAGTTCGTCAGTAGCTTATTACTTTACATTTCTAGTTATTTTACTTTCACACTTGTTATTACTTTTCACCATTTTAATTGTCATTATAACCCTCCTAACATGTCTTAAATAACCTCATATCATCATTACTAACTAATCACCATTTTTAGACAACTTTTCCTAACCTTAAACAAAATTTTTGGCCAAAACAGTGGCATGTCCGAACTTGTGTCTTAGTTTCCGAAGTTCGGACGCAAGTCAGGCTCAAAGGGAAGCCAGACGCATGTCCGAACTTGTGTCCGAGTTTCCAAAGTTCGGACATTGGTCGAGAGAAAATCAAAAGAAAATTTCAAGCGTTTGAACTTGTGTCCGAGTTTCCCGAAGTTCGGACGTAAGTCGAGATAAATCTGAGAAAAGAGACGGATGTGTCCGAACATCCATGGTCGGACAAAAGTCCGGACACTGGTCGAGACTCAGAAAATTCTAACACAACAGGGCATGTCCGAACGCCATGTCCGGACGGAAATTCGGACGTGCCAAAACACTCATTTCCATAGCCTCAAACACTTACTCAATTCTTACCAAATCCCTAACACCTATTATGTTTATCCTTTGGTTCCCAAGTGGTGTTCATGCCTATTGTAACCATTATACCAAGATATTTCCTCACCTTTTTAACATCATCTCCCAAGCATCTTTTCTTACAAACCAATTCCTTATGTCATTCTAAAATCCATTCACAAGTTTATACTTTCTCCTTGTTTTACCAAAGTTTGCATAAGTCCCAACACAACTCCCAAAATGTTTTCTCACCACTACAACATCATCTCCCAAGCATCTTTCCTTCCTAACCAACTCCTTGGATACTCTACAAGCTTATAGACCCTCCATGCAACACATCACTTCTTCTTATTCACCAACCTGGCACAAGTCCTAAACACAATCTCACCATGATCTTGAAGTGTCCCAAAACATTCTTTTGCATTCTAAATCCTCTAGAATAATGCTTAAGTCCCTTTTACACCTTAAAACACCATAATGCATGTTCCTTTCACTAGTTGAACACTTAACCATTCTAAACATTTCCTAGCTTACCAAACTCATTTTAAACCCTTAGAACTTCTTGTTTATTACCTAAATTTTGACATAATTCTCCTAGAACATTGCTAAGCCAAAACACATTGTTTTCACCATTAAACAATCAAGAACACTAAAATCCATCAAGAACATTCTTATACACAAAACTTCACTCATTTAGCATACATCACAATATAGTGCATAATTTAAATTGCTTGGCACTTAGACCCTTAAATAACATGGCTCTTAGGCCCTTAAGATGCATAAATCATAAACACTGAATTTCCACATTATATTTGCCTTTGACCTGCAAATACACCCAACAATACATATACCTTTTACTAAGCCTTTGAGAACATTTTACTAAGTCATTAACCATTGGCTCCTTATATCATTTTAATAAGCAACATAAGCTCATTTCTCCTAAGACTTTAAACCACATTAGGTTAGCACATTTACCTCTTTTCCTCACAACTTCTTTCTTGTTTCCTTGACTAAATCGGCAAGGCTTTTAGTTGCTTGTCAACTTCTAAACATTATACAAATGATAAAATGAGTACACAAGCTTTATGCTTCATCTCATTGTAAACCCTAGATTATACATTGTTTTAAAACATTAAGATAGTTGTTTTACCTTAGTTATTGAAGAGAGTTTGAATATATATCAAGAGAGGACTCCACCTAGTCCATGAAAGGTTGAAATGAAGCTAGAACAAAGCAACATAAGGACACCATTAAGGGTGATTTTCGGACAACACAAAAACATGAGGGAAACATCATTTTTCTTTGAGTTTCCTTACCTTGAAGCAAGGGAGAACAATAATATGTGAAAAGATGAGCTCAAGCTCCTCCCATGGAGATTACTCTTGGCACCAAAATGGAGCTCTTGAAGTTTTGAAAGGATAGAATTGAAGAGCTTGATGAGAGGAAAAGAGTGGTGGTCTTAGAATTTGATTTGGCAAAGTGGGCTAGGAGATACAAGAGGTTAAAGATGGAGAATGATGGTGGTGTTGATGTTGCTGTAGCAAAACCGTAGAAGAGAGCAAGGAGGAAGGTAGAAGACGTGGGAAATGAAGAGAAATGAGAGAATGAAGATTGGTATTGCTTTTAGAAGATATTTACATGTTAAAGTAAATAGTAACTATTAGTCATCATTTGTTTACTTAATAAACTAACATGAGTGGTGACTCATTACCATAAAAACCGGCCCCCTTTATGTTACTAAGGGCATTTTAGTCTTTGTTGGCCAATTTAATTACTTATATAAACATATGTTACAAACTAGCTTATTTTAGTTACTATTCACTAAAACAAGGCACATAGATGTGAAATTTTTGATTTCCCATTGATATAGACTTCCAAATGTGATACTAAGTAGTACACATATTAATTAAAGAGTAATGATGGGCATTTAGCCATTCAAAACTCATTTACAAGACAATTTTTCAAAAATGTGCTTTAAGACTCCTTAAAGCACATTTTGTGTTTTAACTTGTTTTCAAGCTTGGTTTTCTTTGGTAATTGGTTTAATATGTTCACTAGTATAAATTAGGTCTTGGTAAGCTCATTAGGTCTTAACCAAGCTCATCCCAAGCTTAGAGCACATTTTAGCCCCAATTGACTTTAAGCATTTATTTGTGTTTTCTATGGTTTAAATTGTTTACTAATGTTTCTAAGACTCTTTTTAGTCTTAATATACCATATTTAAATGTTTAAACAACATACTAAGGTTTGGGGTATTTCAGTGATTGGACTTCTAACTGATTCCTAACAAGCTAACCAATCTAACTTAATAAATTGGTAATTAAACTGGAATGAGTAGAAGTCCGATATAGTTTCAGCCACACGTGAGGAGGCAGAGTCACAAGAGGTTGGCTCCTATTCCTGAATTTTAACTGGTCCACGGCCCAAACCCCTTAAATGGGTAGCATCCTGGATTGGTGAGTCAAGTAAAACCCGGTGGTGGGACTGTGTAGTCCCTGCCCGGAGGTCATACCGACTTAACATGAGTAAAAGTAAGTAAGTAAGAATGAGTAAATAAGTATGGAAAAGTAAGTAAGTAAAGTAAGAGTAAGAATTGTGTAATGAGTAAAAGAGTAATAAGCATCCGATTAACCCGGATGCGTAATTTGGCTAACACTTGTGAAGGTAAGTAATGTGTATGCTATTGTATTGTTATTTTAGCTTGTGCATGTATTGTGTATAACTGTATGAGGAATGTAAACATGTTTGTATGTTAAAAATGAACCACATGTTTAGTCGACCTTAAATAGTCGGCGTGCCCTTGTTAGCACGCGGTATATGCGAAGTTTATGCGCAGCTTTTGCTGAGCCCCTTGGGGCGATGTTTTGAATATAATGCAGGTCCTCGAGACGGGTGAAGGCTATGAAGAGTTTAAGTTTAATTCTTTTTGTCTGTAATTAACGAATTGTGAAAGGTGTACTATGTTGTACACGGCTGTAGGTTTTGTTAGCCGGTGTACCATGGAGTACACCCTTTTGGATAATGAAAGAATATTGAGATGGTGTAGAGGAGTAGTTGGTAGAAACTCATTATTTTGGAAGCCAGTGAAAGGATGTAATCGAATATACTTAAATACTCGGTAATCCAGCAATGTAAGTATATGATCTTTTGTAATTGGTATGAACGTAGTAGCTCGGTATATTTAGACATCAGACCGTGACTGTAAGTAGTGTAAGCCTAGCTAGCCGTATGGGCGGTTAGCGGCGTTGTATCACCCGCCGTAGTAGTAGTATTTCCGCTGCGACGTAGTAGGATAATTAGGACGATTAGACGGTAAGTAAAGGATTAGCGGTAGGGGTGTTACAAAAAGTGGTATCAGAGCGTAGTTACACTCTGATGACCTAGAATACCGAGTATAGGGATTACCGAGTTAAGATTTTAACCGTCTTAAGAGATACTTAGAAACTTAACTAGGAACTACCATTGTTAACAATGGATACCCTGACGTCCTCATGGACGATATCTTTGCTTAAGTTCCAAGACCCATTGGTCACATCTTATAAGCCTAATGTAAATGCTAAATGTTCAGATGTCAGGACGAGGCCGAGGCCGAGCTAGAGGCGAAGCCTCTGAGGGACCAGGCGCGCAGACGATAGCTGAGGTCGTCGCCGCCACGGTAGCGCAGATGCTACCACAAGTAATTACCGCTATGCAACAAACCCAACAAAACCAACAGAACCAAACGGGACCAATCCCGCCCCCTCCACCCAGAGAAGCAAACTGGGTAAAAGCTGTAGCGGAACTCCGACCTCCATGCTTTATAGGCGAGAGTGATCCGGCTAAGCTAGAAGCCTACATCTCCGAGATGGAGACAACATTTGAAACCCTCGAAGCTCCTGCTGGAGTTCGAGTTAGAGTAGCGGCTTACTATCTCAAGGATGCAGCCATGGATCGGTGGAAACTAATCAAGAACGAGCATGCTGATGACCCCACCTTTGACTGGGAATCCTTCACAACCCTTCTCCGATCCAAATACTACCCGGAACACGTCAAAACAAGAAAAAGACTTGAACTTGATGCTTTGAAAATGACAGAGAAGATGTCTGTCGTTGAGTACTACCGCACCTTCACCTCTCTTCTACGTCTATTACCCGACCTTGGGTACACCGGCCAGGTGTTGGTCGATCGCTTCTATGGCGGTCTGAGCCATCGCCTTCGGTACGGTATGAGCTACACTAGATTTACCTCCCTTCAGGTAAATATCGGTTTAACCCTTAGTACCATTGTAAATCCTTAAATCTTTACCTCTATCTTCTTAATTAAGAATCCCGGCTAATACCTGAAACTTCAAGAGTGTTATCACGCGGCATCTCGCGTTGAGATCACTTGCCAACTGAGGGACGAAGAAACCGCGCTTAAGCGCAAGGCCAACAACAAGAACACCAGTTCTGAGGAGCAGAACCAAGGGAAGGGTTGGAAAAAGAAGAAAGGGAAGTTCTTCCAACAAACCCAAAAGAACTTCCCAAGTGAGAGCAGTGCCCATGCTGAGAAGAGCAACCCGGTTGAGCTTCTTCAGCTAGGTTCTTCTGCGCCGGTGGCTGCGAAGCCACTGAGATCACACCCACCTAAGGGTAAACTTCTAATCTAAATCCGTCTTTGTATAAGTATCATGCATAGTATTTCCGCACAAATGTGCTAACCCTCTAAGCCTTAGGTTCTGTCTCCGGTTTCACCAAGAACTACTCCGACGGCCACACCTACGTGTGCAGAAAGTGCAACCAAGACCATCCCGGTAAGGATTGCTATGGGAGAGAAATCAAGTGCTACAACTGTCAGAAACCGGGACATAGAGCTAACATGTGCCCAGAAAATGCCAAGCCCAAAGGGAACTTCCAGAGCTACAAGCAGAGGGAAGACAAGAGGTGGCATCTGGCAATGCACCAGCCCAGCAGGCGCCATAGGGACAGGGATCCCGAGGTCCTCAGAGGGGCGCACCCCAGAGGCTGTCTTGCACGTTATTGACCGTGACGGGTCCGGTTCTAAGTCCGGCCTAGGTAATTAATCTAAACTTTGAATCCTTGAGAAGCATGTCTAAGTATTAGAGTAATTGTCTGAGTGAATGCATGCGTAAATAAATTGAAGTATGTATTGAGCATGAAATGAAGTAGTTGAGACTAGTACTCACCGTAGATGAAATTTACAACCATAGGAAGCTTTAGTATCTGCTATTCAATACCTTCGAAACCGAATCAAGAAGAGACCGACATCACCACACACCACTACACCTACGAACAGTGTCAGGTCATCCAACCAGGTATGATCTTATTAAAGGAATACCTGACACCCGAAGCCCAAATTTCAATCATCCGACAATGCAACGAACTAGGAATGGGCCAAGGAGGATTTTATACACCCTAATTCCCGGTGGAGCGAAGATGAAGCTGAAATGATGTGCTTGGGAAAGGACTGGAATCCTTATACCAAGACATACCAGGAGACACGAATACAAGACGGAGCGACGCCACCGACAATACCCCCAAAATTTCTTACACTTGTTACACAAGCAGTAGAACTTGCACAAAAATGTGAAAATGATCCGATCCCCGCACTTGAAGCGGACCTTTGCATCGTCAACTTCTATGAGAAAGAAGGACGACTTGGGTTACACCAAGACAAGGACGAGACAACGAAATCTCTTGAACAAGGAGTGCCCGTAGTGTCTTGGTCCATTGGTGATGACGCCGTATTTATGTATAGCGAGCAGAAGCATGTGGACCTCGCACAGAAACTGGTATTGAGATCGGGAGATGTCCTAATCATGGGTGGAAACTCTAGGATGCTGTATCACGGGATCAACAAGATCAAGTTGAATACGGCACCACCGGCAATAATCAATGCCACACACATGAAACCAGGACGCCTGAACCTTACCTTTAGGAAGTATTAAATTCATAGTATCATGTTGTAACACCCCTACCATTAATACAATCATTACCGTCCAATCTCCTCGTGCTTCCGAGTCACGCAGCGGATACTTACTTACATATGGGTGATACAATGCCGTTAGTCACCCACGTGACTAACAAGGCTACTTCTACATACAGCATCGGTCTGATGGACCGGAATATCCGAGTGCTACACAAATACAATCTTCACTACAATTGCCAATCAATTACAACAATGCTCCACTCAATACTTTAATCCTTCATAATCCATACAATACAATATACACAACCTAGTTTACTAAGTTCCAAATACAATTACCATGATTCTTCCAAGTTCCTATGTACTCACTAGGAGTCTACCCACTACCCATTCCTCACAACTACTTGCTTCCTAAATACAAGGGCGTGCCACCGGTCTCTTACCTTGACCCGAGCCGCTTCGGGTACCTGCACACTAAAAACGTTCCCCCGAGGGGGTCAGCTTTCGCTGAGCATGATAACCGCATACCCCGCGTACTAGTGAGGGTACGCCGACCACTTGGTCGAATACATGCGATTGATTTCATTCAAACATACATGTATACATGCTCTTATACACAATGTTACAATACATTACACAATGAATACATACATACACTTCAATGCATACTCTTCAATACATGCATGGTCAATCATACAAGCCAACAGATACATACTTACCTTTCCGAAATCCGCAACACACAATACATATACAGTACATACGCAATACATACAATCCACCATAATTGTTAGCTCATGTTGGTCCACTCGTGTTAATCGGGTGGAGATTACTCTTTTACTCGTTCCATAGTACTTACGCATACATACTTATACTCATACATACTTACTTACTTACTCTTACTCATGTTAAGTCGTCGGGACCTCCGGCCCAGGGACTACTCCGTCCCACCACCGGGATTGACTTGACTCACCAATCCGGGATGCTACCCATTTAAGGGATTTGGGCCGCGGACCAGTTTAAGAGTCAGGAATCGGATCTAACCTCTTGTGTCTCCTCATCCTCACGCGTGGCCGAAGCTATATCGGACTTCTACTCATTCCAATTTATTCCTTACTTATGTTAGGAGTTAGGTAGTTAGGAATTAGCAGAAGTCATCCATTCAAGCCACATACACAATACATTGTACATATACACATCCATACAAAATCCCTTACAATATACAAGTACACTACGAAATACAATACACTCCATCATCATTCATATATTTCATGAATTATACAAACTATTGTTCAAGACAATATCAAGAACAATGTAAACAAGCACAAGTAAGTGCAATATAGTCCGATTCATGCATTTATCTTATTAGGTGTTCACATAAGCACACAAATCGGG
Organism: Limonium bicolor; assembly: GCA_023374045.1. Taxonomy (NCBI): domain Eukaryota; kingdom Viridiplantae; phylum Streptophyta; class Magnoliopsida; order Caryophyllales; family Plumbaginaceae; genus Limonium; species Limonium bicolor. The sequence goes on from JAIOTZ010000015.1 coordinate 49,120, forward strand.
GTAACCAGATTAGGATACAGGGCATGAAGAAATCATACCGTTCACCGTTGTACTTGTATCCGACGTTCCTGAAATACCCCGTAATTAGAAGCAGTGATTAATTAGGCTAATAAATAATTTTAGAGGCTTAATTAAGTCTAAATAAATATTAGGGAACAAATCCCGAAGAAGAAAATGGATCCTTAAAATGGATTAAAAACACTAACGAACATTAAAAGCATTTTTTCGAGGTGGTGGTAACCGGGAGGGAAAGGAAAACGTGTCTTTAAGCGGGTCAAATAGACCCGTAACAATTTTGGTCAACTAAATAATCATTAATAAATATTAGTGAAGCTTTAGAACCAATAAAATCAATAAAACGAGAAATTAGTAAAAACTGTCAAAAAACGGGAAGTTGTGGGGTAGAAATATAAATAACCAAAACTTATGTGTCCACTTTGAAAATAAAAAGTGAAGTTGTGTGTGTGTACTAGTGCCAGCCGATGGCCCCCTCTCTCACACACTCTACCAATTCTTTTTACTCACAAAGACAAAAACAATTAAAAACAATAAAGTAAAGTACTCTACTTTACCCCTACTCTCACACTCTCTCTCCTACTCATTTCTTCACTCACGTAACCCAGCCCCCTCACCACTCTCTAATTCTCCTTCCTTCTCCAACCGGTTAACAATGGAGTTTTGAACAAAACCCACACAAACTCTACTTCTCTCCTCTGTTACTCCCTCAAATCTCTTCCAAAAATTATAAAAACTACCATTGGAATCCTCTCATCAAGAGCTACGATTCTCTCTTTTCAAAATCCGGAAAGGAGCATTTTGTTTTCATGGGTATACCCCATTTGGAGCTTCAAGACCACCATTAGAACCACCCGTTCTCCTGTTCTTTTGAGGTAAAAATCTTCTTGAAACTCCCTTGTTTTTCTAGCCTTGAGGGCAAAACGAAATTTAAAAACTAAACCCTTGCTTACTCTTTTGTACCCAGCCGATTTTGGCATCCTTGAAGGGGTTGAAATATTACTCTTGAGCCATTCCAAGCATTACCTACACCCTTGCAAGGTAATGAAAATTCCAAACCCTAAAACTTGTGTTAAGACTTAGAAATGGTTAGGGTAATTATGGTGTATTGAAATGTGGACATATGGGTTGTAGTGCTAGCTTTTGAAGTACTAAAATCGGTGGAGAAGAGGAGAGGAAGAAGGAGAGAAGAAGGAAGAAGAAAGGAGGAACTAGTAAAGCAACAAGGTAAATTACATTCTTTTATGAAGCCTTGTATATACATGTATGTAACAGATTTTTAGGAAGCTAAAATGGGTATTGGAATTGGTAGTGTAGTAATAGTGTAATGTGTAGGAGAATATAAGTATTTTGAACCTTTAAAAGACATTTAGAAACTATTGAAACCTAAATGGGAATTGGATGTAATGTGCAGGAATAGCTAATGTTGTTAGAGTGGTATTTGTGTATGAGAGATTGAGCATATTTGTATTGGCTATAAACAGGTGGTATAGATCATTTACATGAGTGAAACAATGTGGTGAGAATGTAAGATTTTAGGGGAGGTTATGTCAAAATTTATCTAGAATTAGAACACTTAAGGAAACTAGAAACTAGGTGAAATCATGTGTTGTAACAGATTTTAATTGGAGCTGTTTAGTTGGTAGGTTAGGAGAGATAACTAGTGTATTGTAAACTCTAGAAATGACATCAAAAGAGGAGTTAAAAATGAAGAAGGTGAGAGTTAAAATCTGTAGCAAAACGCAACTTAGAAAAATAGTGTGAGTGCTGAAATGAGAACTTAAGGAAATAGGTGAGTGAATTAGTATAAAAGGGTGTAACAATTAGTAATGGATTTAAACATGTTTAGGTGTCTAACTAGGTGCTAAAATATGTAGGATTAAGTGTAGGAACAATGGGGGATTAATATGACAAAGTTAGGAATGTAACAGATTTAGAAAATGTAAAATCTGTCAAACTTGTAGCAGGGTCCGGGACCTACCTCCTGTACAAGGACCCGGACCAGGGTGCAAAATCATGTCGAGAGTTACAACAGGTGGTGGTCCGGGACTTAGGTCCCATACAAGGACCCGGACCACCCCTGTAAAATAGGCCGAGAATTCACAAAGCTTCTGGTCCGGGACTTACCCCATGTACAAGGACCCGGACCAGGGTATTAAAACACACCGAGAGTTGTTCAATGTTTGGGTCCGGGACTTGACCCCTGTACAAGGTCCCGGACCATACCATTAAAAGAGGCGAGAGTTAGACCATGAGTTGGTCCGGGACTAAAGACCTGGACAAGGTCCCGGACCAACCCAAAATTGTAAAACTAAGTACACTACATGGGTATTAAGGTAAGGAAGTGAATGGTAATGATAGTATAAGATAATTAGGACTTAATTAAGGATGTTTAAAGGTCATTAAGAGTATAAACAAGTTTTTAAACTAAGGAAGATTAAGTAAACCACATGTAAGTATAAGAAATGAAGGTATAGTAGGTATGAGTTAGGAAACAAAAGAGTAATCGTGTTCGGTTAAAGATAGTTAGATTAATCATTCAATTGTATGTATATAATAGGACTTGATTTGTGAACACCGGAGGAACGTTGGGATACAAGTACGACGGTGAACGGTATGAATTCCTCATGCCCCGTATGCTATCTTGGTTACTCTGATTTGTGTGTGTGTGTGCTAATTGATCACCAAATAAGATAAATGCACGAATCGGGAGTTAATATGCATACTTGTGAATATGTAGTGTTGTATGTTGTGAATACTTTCTTAAATCTTAGTTTGTATAATTCATGAAATGTATGGATGATGATGAATGTGTGTATGTATGTTGTATTGCATCGTGACCGATTATTTGTGTGAATGGACTTCTAACTTATTCCTAACAAGCTAACCATCCTAACTTAAATTGGTAATTAAATTGGAATGAGTAGAAGTCCGATATAGTTTCGGCCACGCGTGAGGAGGAGGAGACACAAGAGGTTGGATCCAATTCCTGACTCGTAAACTGTCCGACCCAAATCCCTTAAGTGGGTAGCATCCCGGATTGGTGAGTCAAGTAAATCCCGGAGGTAGGACGGCGTAGTCCCCAGGGCCGGAGGTCCCGACAACTTAACTTGAGTATGAGTAAGTAAGTAAGTAAGAATGAGTAAGTAAAGTGAATGTAGGTAAGTAAGTGTAATTAAGAAAAAGTGAGTAATGAGTAAAAGAGTAAAAGCATTCCGATTAACCCGGATGCATAATTTGGCTAACCTTGTGAAGGTAAGTAAGATGCGTGTTATTGTATTGTTGCCTTGGAATGTGTAATGTATTGAGCATGATTGTAGGATGTATGTAAAGCATGTATGTATGTAATTAATGAACAGCATGTTTAGTGGACGTCAAATAGTCGGCGTGCCCTAGCTAGCACGCGGTATATGCGGAGTTTATACGCAGCGTTTGTTGAGCCCCTTGGGGCACCATTTTTACTGCACGCAGCTACTCGCGAAGGATGAAGATGTGAAGACTTAGTTCTAGTTCTTTTGTCTTCTTTTTGGATTGTAAACATTGAAAGATGATTGGTGTACTGAGTAGTACATGGCTGTAGTTTTTGATTAGCCGGTGTACCATGGGGTACACATTTTCGGGGTATAGAAAGGATGATGAATTGGTATAGATGAGTAGCCGATAGAAACTCATTCTTTTGGGAAGTTTGATTTGGGATGTTGAAATACCCCAAACCTTGATATGTTGTTAAACATTTAAACTATGGTATGTAAAGGCTAAAAAGTGCCTTAGAAACATCAGTGAACAATTTAAACCATAGTAAAATGCAATAAAGCACTAAGATACGGTTTGAGCAAAAACATGCTTTAAGCTTGGAGTGAACTTGGTTAGGACCCAAAGAACCTACCAAGACTATATATTCAATTATGATTAATAAGGCTAATAAGTCCTTAGGAAACTTTGGTAGACAGTTAAACCAAACAAAACACAAAAAAAATACCTTAAAGTCAATAAGAGAAAAATGTGCTCTAAGCTTGGGATAAAATTTGTATAAGACCTAATGGTCATACCTATACCTTATAAATAAGTTAATTAACATATTAAATCAATTACCAAAGAAAACCAAGCTTGAAAACAAGTTAAAACACAAAAAGTGCTTTAAGGAGTCTTAAAGCACGTTTTTTGAAAAATTGTCTTGTAAATGAGTTTTGAGTGGCTAAATGTCCATCTACTCTTTAATTAACATGTGTACTATATAGTATCACATTTGGAAGTCTATATCATTGGGAAATCAAAAATTTCACATCTATGTGCCTTGTTTAGTGAATAGTAACTTTAATAAGCTAGTTTGTAACATATGTTGTTATAAGTAATAAATTAGTCAACAAAGACCAAAACACCCTAGAATACTAATGGGGGCCGGTTTTTATGAGGTGAGTCATCACCTTGTAATAACAACACAAATAACTAATGATAAAGCAAGTTACTATTTGCTTTATTACATAATATATCTTAAAAAGGCAAACTTATCTTCATTCTCTCTTTCCTTTTGCATTCCACGGTTCCAACTCCATCTTCTTCCTCTCTCACGGTAATACTACCCACCATTAAACTCCATCTTTGATCTCTTGTAACTCCTAGCTCCATGGTCCAAATTCAATTTCAAGACCACCATTCGTCTAGTGGAGCAAGCTTACACTTCTATCTTTTAAATCTTCAAAAGCCTCATGCGGTGCCAAGGAGATTCACCATTGATGGAGCTTGACTTCATAGTTTCACACCTTGTTTTCTCCCTTGCTTCAAGGTAGGAAACTCAAAAAATCCATGTTTCATCCATGTTTTTATGTTGACCGAAAATCACCACTAAAGGTATTTACTTGCTTTGTTTAGCTACATTAAATCATTCAAGGGCTTGGTGGAGTCCTCTCTTGATACTTATTCAAGTTCTCTTCCAATTCCAAGGTAAAACAATTACCTTAATGTGTTAAGACAATATATGTGCCTAGGGTTTACAATGAGATGAAGCATAATGCTTGAATACTCATTCTATTATTTGTACATTGTTTAGAAGTTGACAAACAACCAAACATCCTTACCGTTTTACAAGGAAACAAGAAAGAAGTTTGTGAGGAAAAAGAGGTAAACAAACTATCTCAATGTAGTTTAAATGCCTTAGGAAAATGAGCTTGATTTGCTTAATAAAATACCTAAGGAGCCAAAGGTGAATGACCTAATAAAATGTTCTTAAGGAGATTATTAAAGGGCATATGTATTGTTGGGTGTATTTGCAGGACAAAGGCAATATATACATGTGGAAATTCAGTGTTTAAGGTTTATGTTATTTAAGGGCCTAAGAGCCATGTTATTTAAGGGCCTAAGTGCCAAGCAATTAGTTTAAATGCACTATTTGTGATGTAGTGTAAATTTGTGAAGTTTAGGTGTGTGAGAATACTCTTGATGGATTTTAGGTGTTCTTGAATGAAATAAGGTAAAAACCTAAGTGTTTGGATGTGAGTATATACAAGAGAAGCTATGGCAAAATTTGGGAAATGTATAAGAAGTTCTAAGTGTTTTAAATAAGTTTTGGTGAACTAGGAAGTGTTAAAGGTGAACAAGTGTTTTACTAGGGAAGAAAGCATGTATTAAGGTGATTTAGAGTTATACAAGGATTTAGGTATTATCTTGGAAGTTCTAGGAATTCAATGTGTGTTTTTGGGGAATGTATTAAAGTCTTGGAGAAGTTTGTTTAAGGTTTAGGTAATGTTGATATTCAAGAAATAAATGATGTTTAGGTAAGATGTGGAAAAGGAGATTTAGTAGTAAGAAAAGATGTTGAGAGATGATGCTAAGGTGTAGAGGAAACATCTTGGTATAGTGGTCATTATAGGTGAAATACCACTCAGAAAACCAAATGAAAAATGTACAAGTATTAAGAGATTTTGTAAGGAGTTTGTGGAATGATAAAGATAGTTTTGGTGGGTGATTTAAGGAGTTTAGTACATGGCTAAAGATGTGTTTGAAGTGCCCAAATGAGGTTAGGACATATTAGGATATATGAGGTGAAGTTTGGAGTTAAATGGGCAATGGAAAATAAGGGTCTGTAGCAGACCGACCTTGCGACCGAACTTGCCAAGGTCGGTCGAGCCCAGTTTACCCTGCGAGAATTGGTTTCTGGAATGGACCGACCTTGGGGACCAGACGTGCAAGGTCGGTCGGGCTTGTATTTTGTGTACGAATTAAGTTTCTGGAATCGACGAAACATGGGACCGGACTTGGCAAGTTCGGTCGGGCCTGAATTTTCAAAGGGAAGAAACTCTCGGGAATGGACCGAACATGCGACCGAACTTACAAGGTCAGTCGGAGTAGAATTTTTGACGGTAATGTGTTCTGGAATGGACCGACCTTGTGTAAGGTCGGTCGGACCAAAATATTGTTTAAGGTTATAGGATGATGGGGATTATTAAGTTATGATGTTATAAGATTGTTGAGGACATGTTAAGTGAGTTATAATGACAATATAGTGGGGGAAAAGTTGTATTAAAATGTAAAAGTAAAACAAGTTAAAATGTGAAGTTATTTAACTAAGTTAACGGGGATAAGTTATAAGCATTAGACTTTAAACAACCTTGTTACCCCGATGTTAATAAAAGTACATGTAATATTATCAGTTGTTCGAGAATTGTTCGAGGAACATAAGTGGACATGATAAATGGACTCCGGTGACAGGTATGGTTTTCTTGCAACCTGTGTCCTACCGGATTACACCGGCTTGTATGCCAATGTGTTTTTCTGTGTGTTTGCCATGTTATAAGATAAATCATGAAACGAATTTACAGTCGTTATTGTTGAGGTATGTTTACGTGCCGATACCGGTAACCTCGAATGCGCTTGAAGGGCTAGTTAACCACTATTAGGTAAACGTAAGAGAACGGTATCCGGTGATAATGTTTCCGACCTAAGGAACGTTCTAACCACGGCTATGCGTGAGTTAGTTATGTGATGTTTGTGTGAATGCATGACTCTCCCTTCCCTTGTGTGTGTGTCTAACAAGACTTAACCCAATGTTGTGATTGTTTAATTAAGTTCAATGATGAACTTCTAACAAGTGCTAACGGGTGAAGTGAGGAGTCCGGTCTGTTCCGGCCACGCGTGTGAGTATGGGGGTCGTTGTCATATCAGGTTCGATCCTCTCTGTATGTTATGGTTGTTTTCCAATTTGGTTTCCAACCTTCCCTTTAGCTTAACCAAGGCTATTTTACCGACTCACGTCGGGCCACAGGGGCATACTATGTTATGTTTGTTCGGTGTGCTTGGATCACTATATCCGAGACACCTTATGTTAAGTTATCCGTTCATTTAACGAGACGGTAACGAGTTATGTATTAGGCCTATCATGAGACTGGCACCATTCTCTAGGCTACAAGTGAACTGACTATGTTAGGGCCGGTTCATAAGGGGAACCGTACCCGTTATGTTATGTATTGTTGTTATGATGCAATATCTATTGCGATGTTATTATGTGCACGTTGAAACGTGAAAAGTGTTGTTATGTGTTGTTATGTGATGGATGTTATATGTTGTAAAATGTGTAGTATGTGGATCATGGATATGAATCCCAGTTTGCGATAAGAGGCGTTTAAGGATAACCCGATTAATGGGTAGTTGTCGTCTATTAAGAAAGTAGCTCCATTAGAGGAGAAACACTCTAGGGGTAATGAATACCATGAGTGACCTATCAAGTATGGATATGCTAACCGTTTGTCGAGCCCACTGAGGCGGAATGATTCGTGTTGTGTGTTTTAAGTTCATGCATGATTTAAATATAATCAACCGCATGCTAAGACGACAATTGTTGCGTGGCCCGGTAGCATGTGGGTGCGGGATTACCATACCAGCAAAGGTGAGCCCCTTGGGGGCCACCCTTTCTTTTCTTTTTCCTATTTCAGGTACAAGGAGCTGGAAGCCGTTCGAGAGTAGGACGGGGTAGTCGTTGTACATGGGTAATTATTTAAGTTGTATATATACAGTAGGTGTAGTAAGACCGAAATTGTTATCGGCATCAGTTTGTGAATACTCGGTACAGTTGGAAGGTATGTGTATGTTTTGTGGTTAATGGAAAGGATAATAATGTGTAGTCGCTCGGGAATCTAGTCCATTAGACCGGTACAATGTTTATGTAATAGCCTTGTTAGCCACGTGGGTGGTTAATGGCGTGTAACACCAACGAGTTAAGTGATGTGAGGTAGTATATTTTCCGCTGTAGAATGTTGTTATGTGTTTGTTGTTGGATGGGGTGTTACAAAAAGTGGTATCAGAGCGAAGTATCGCTCTGATGACTGAATTACCGAGCTTAGGAAGTACCGAGTTAGGATTTCAGTACCTTGGGTTAAGGGTTGAGTGATAGCGTGAGAGATACGCTAGTTAGGAGTAACCAGTGCGTACTGGAAACCTACTATATCCTTCCCGCCCTCCACAATCCTTGTATATAACTTGGGAATCAACGCCAGAGAGATGGAAGTCCTCTCTTACTCGGGAATACCCGATCTGGCTGTTATTAAATACCTTTAAAGGTCCGGAGAACCTGTCATACGGTAGATCCTGAAAACTGGGAATCCCGGAGACGGTTTCCATCTGAACAATGTTAACCGCATTTAATAGCAAAGAATGAAGAATTTTGTGCATAAGAGAATAGAATTTCCGGCAACCTGGGTCGACATGCCGAGCAGTCGAGAATAACCAGCTTGCAACGCACCGACCGTGCAACCGACAAGAAGTGCAGTAATGAAACCCGAGACGAGTGTCTACGGGACCACAGTTGATAAATAATACACCAACGGTATACCAACCGACAAAAGAACTACAACGTAGTGCTCAAACAAGAGACAAGTCTCAGTGGCCACGACAAATGCGTGGAACGGGCTATGGAAAGGATGCAGTACTAAGTAAGAAAAGGGGGTCTCCCAGAATGGGAAACACCCTAGCTAATGATTATCCTGTGAAGACAGTGAGAAGTTGAAGTTACCCAGAGAGTTATTATGAAGACAGTAAGATCAGTGAGCGCCAACAAGGCCACTGATGACAGTGTGGGTAAAAACAATACCACAACCGGTATGTGTTAAACCGATAGCCAGTTAGCATGGCGCACTTGCCATAGCAAGTGCTGCTTTAACATGGCTGTTCGGGAAATTTATAACTACTACAAAGTACTTGGTAAAGTACCATAAAGTTAAATGTGATCGTCATAACAGTGGAAGGGCCCGTTAGCCTGACCTCTGTAATTGTAAGTACACCAGTCAGCGAGAAGCTAGACTTGGTTAAGGTAAGAAGATGTTGTGAAACCATGAGAATTTTTCTTTCAACCCAGATTTATTCAAACTCTTTTCTTTTCAAAACCAAATTTCCTTTCAAACCAACACTTCGTTCTAACCTTCTTCTAAACCAAACCAGTAAAACCAAGGACAGTTGACAAGGATACAACAATGGATAAACTTTCCCTCGATTAAGTTCGGGAAGCACGGAATGTATATTGTCAAGGGACAATATAAGGGGAGTTGACAACAGAATACTTCACCTAGGCGTGTGACGGACACTACGAGTGTACCAACTGAATTGTGGGATGACCAATAGGAGCTTGTGGGCCTGACAAACCTACTTATGGGTTAGTTGGGTATGTAGTAATGTATCAGTATGGTACCCCACATATGTATACGAGTAGAGTCCGAAACACGGGAAGTAGTCGACTCCGTACTACGGTCAGCAGCATAAGTTAGACAAGAGCTAAGGATTACCATGAATGGTTGAAGTACAGGAACTCAGTTAAGTTAACGAGACTAAAGGAATTAGTGAATTCCTTTCAGAGAAATGTTTAAGAGTCAGGAGGTGCGAAGTGCACTAACTGTAATGTAAAGACATCATATATGTCTTAAGAATCGCGAGGGGTAAACATGTTAGCTGGAACGGTGACCCAGCCTGTCCATGGCTAAGCAGATGCCTAATGTGGACACATTAATGTGCAAAGAACGGGAAGAAACTCCCAGAATGAGTACCTACACTACCAGGAAATGTTAATCTTCACAGAAGAAGATAATAAACCAGTTAAGAACGCAAACGGCGTGGCTAACCGAATATACCATTAAGTGCAAGCCAGATGTGATGGAATAACTTAGCAACACCCAGGAGCAATCCTTGAAGGGTGTTTACATCAACAATAATGGCACAAAATGACATGACAGAAACACAAGGGTTGAAACTAACACCCAGTTTAGACATAAGTTGTCAGAGACGGACTGACAATCCTAAGGGGCATTCCATGAAAGGAGACGGAATGCAACGACCTTGTCATGGAGCTCAATATAACATCCAAACCATGTAATGTTGTACAGAGAAGTACATATGTGTGGACAGCCTACAATGAGCGCAACTCAAGGCAATAAGGCTTATAGGCCACAAATAAAATGTGTTATGTAAATTATTGATTGCAGAAGTTTATGTTATATAAGTGAATAGAGTGGAAGAATGAACCACTACACTAGAGTGGGGATACCTCTCGATGCTGTGAAACCGCTGGAGCGGTAGTTATGTGAACCAAGCTCAAGAAATATGTTAAGGATGGACAATATTATTATTATTTGAGAGCAGTTAGTTTAGTAGTATGTGTGTATAAAGTGAAGCACCGAGCTAAATAACGTCGAGTTGAGACTCGAGTGAGCAACCTCAAGGAGCATTCGATAGTCATCCAAATGAATGACGAACCATAATGTGAATAATATAAGTACAGGTGTGGAAGTTAATGTGACAGTAAATACCATGTAAGTTATTGTTATGCAATGAGTAAGAGCACGGTTCGCAGCTGGCGACCGTTGTATCAATGTTATTGAGTAATAATGTGGCAGATAAGACCATTATGAGTTCAACTCAATGGACATGCAAGCAGTGATGATACACAGACTGGGCAATAAGCCAATGGTCGGTACTATGTGATAAGGAACTCAGTGTGAATTCCTACTGCAATCGCATAAGGGATTTACTGTCAAGAGTTTACGCCTCTGCACTCTGTTGACTGAGACTGAGTTTTGGTATTGCACTTGCGCAGTAATGATCGAGTGGGATAGCTAGGAATTGGAAACATGTTAATTGTGGAGGAATAATGTTATAATGGCCGATGCATAGGAATGCAAGGCCGCACCAATAAAAGAGTATTTGTACAAAACCAAATGTGGAGACATGATTAACAGTAAGTGACTACAGTAGCACTAACTGCCAAATATCGGTATGGAATATACCCCAAATGTTGTAAATAGCTGAGAGAGCACTACACACTAGGTAGTAGCTCAATCTCAACCGACAGTAAGTCGGAAGGGAACAAGTCAATCATTGTGAAATACATAGCTGTATACACAGTAAATTGTTATGGAAGTGGATAGAAAGTTTATAACTCACCGAATTCGCTAACGGTAAGAGATACACGCGTCGGTGAGAAACCAGTGTACCAAGATGAAGGTGACAATTGGGGATGTACAATACAGTAAGAATAACAAATGGGGCAATTAAGCTCTACAGTTATTAGAGTTTCACACAGCAGAAACTAGTGAGCCAGTGATTCAAGTGTTGAATGTACATGGTGAACAAGAGTGAATGGCTAATTATTAACGTCTAGAAGCCTAACAGGCCAGAATCGAACCAACTAAGAGTTTAAACAAACTCCAATGAGAATTCTTGGTTTAGGAACTAAACCGCCAATATGGTTAAGATCCTCTAATCAGAATCCATTGTGTAATAGACCGCGTGGAAGTTAAACACTTCACGACGGCAGAACATTTTAAGCCAATGTTTAGTGATTGATTACGTGGGCGTAATCCCTTTTAAGGGGGGTAGAGCGCAAAACCACTTATTGTGTATTATCGTACAAGTGTACGTGATTTATGTTGTGCATAGCACAAATAATTTGTTTTGATGATTGGTGTGTGTGTTATGTAAATACGCATTCATTCATGGTTTAATTGGTAATTGCGCACAGAAGATGCGAATACCATTGTGATAAGTGTGTGTATTTGTTAATAGTTGTGTGTGATAGTACAAGTGTGGGGAGTAGAGAAACTCCAGGGGGGAACAAAAACCCCGACAGTGTATAAATGTGAAACTGTGTGTTGTATTTTGATAAAATATATGTGTATATATATACTATATAGTGATTCATGAAACGGTAGGAACCGACATAGAACCTAGTGAGAATAAGATTCCCTAGGTAACAACATTAAAGCGAATGGAAATAACTGATAGACGGAGTTCTATCCCTTGGAGATGTTTTGATCATGATTAGAATGATTAAAAAGATAGAAAATTGGAAATGGGTGATTTATTTGATGCTTGAAGAAGTGGGAGGTAGAACTTGATTTGCATGCGATCAAGGGAAGCCGAACACAAATTGGGTGGAGGATAGTTCAACACTGATGCTGATCACATCAGGGTTGGATGACTCTTGAAGCTCCCTATAAGTGGTCACAAATAACCACGCTAAGAAAAGAAGCAAAGAGCATAAGTTGGACTTGGAGTTGTGTGTGTTTTCAAAAGGATTTTCAATTGGTACTTATAAAACATCGATAGATACTTTACATAATTAAAGTTCTCTTACTTAACCTCACAAAAAAAAAATTCAAATTTAAGTGATTGTTTTGATCTCCCAAAGGCACGGGGACGGAAGGTGTCCATCGCGACCGGGTTCTGCGGGATCACAGTGTATATCAGATATTTTTGATTGTTATACATGCTATGACATGTTGTGTGGTAGGTGTAATAAATGTTATTTTGACTTTGATTTCCTAAAGTGTATGCTATCAAGACCTATGAGTCTAAATGTGTTGTGTTACGTAGACCTATGTGTCTAAAGGCTGTTATGTTATCAAGACCTATGTGTCTAAATGTTGTTATGTTACCCAAGACCAGAGAGTCTAAGGGTGTTATGTGTGTGTAAATGTTGTTAAGATACCCGGACCATTGAGTCCGAGGTTATCTTGTGATATGTTATGTTATGTATGGATGTGAATGTGTTACCCGGACCATCAAGTCCGAGGGTGTGTTGTAAAATATGTTTGGGTTATGGAAGTTTATTCCAAGTGATTCTGTGTTCTAATCTAATGATGTGTGGGAAGTGTGAACTTCGAGGACGAAGTCTTTTAAGGGGGTAGATTGAAATACCCCCTTGATATGTTGTTAAACATTTAAACTATGGTATGTAAAGGCAAAAAAGTGCCTTAGAAACATCAGTGAACAATTTAAACCATAGTAAAATGCAATGAAGCACTAAGATACGGTTTGAGCAAAAACATGCTTTAAGCTTGGAGTGAACTTGGTTAGGACCCAAAGAACCTACCAAGACTATATAATATTCAATTATGATTTAATAAGGCTAATTAAGTCCTTAGGAAACTTTGGTAGAAGTTAAACCAAACAAAACACAAAAAAATACCTTAAAGTCAATAAGAGCAAAAAATGTGCTCTAAGCTTGGGATAAATTTGTATAAGACCTAATGGTCATACCTATACCTTATAAATAATTAAACATATTAAATCAATTACCAAAGAAAAACCAAGCTTGAAAACAAGTTAAAACACAAAAAGTGCTTTAAGGAGTCTTAAAGCACGTTTTTGAAAAATTGTCTTGTAAATGAGTTTGAGTGGCTAAATGTCCATCATTACTCTTTAATTAACATGTGTACTATATAGTATCACATTTGGAAGTCTATATCATTGGGAAATCAAAAATTTCACATCTATGTGCCTTGTTTTAGTGAATAGTAACTTTAATAAGCTAGTTTGTAACATATGTTGTTAAGTAATTAAATTAGTCAACAAAGACCAAACACCCCTAGACTACTAATGGGGGCCGGTTTTTATGAGGTGAGTCATCACCTTGTAAGTTAACAAACAAATAACTAATGATAAAGCAAGTTACTATTTGCTTATTACATAATATCTCTTAAAAAGGCAAACTTATCTTCATTCTCTCTTTCCCTCTTGCATTCCCACGGTTCCAACTCCATCTTCATCCCCTCTTTCACGGTAATACTACACCACCACCATTAAACTCCATCTTTGATCTCTTGTAACTCCTAGCTCCATGGTCCAAATTCAATTTCAAGACCACATTCTTCTAGTTGGAGCAAGCTCTACACTTCTATCTTTTCAAATCTTCAAAAGCCTCATTCGGTGCCAAGGAGATTCACCATTGATGGAGCTTGACTTCATCTTTTCACACCTTGTTGTTCTCCCTTGCTTCAAGGTAAGGAAACTCAAAGAAAATCCATGTTTCCTCCATGTTTTTTATGTTGACCGAAAATCACAACTAAAGGTGTATTTACCTTGCTTTGTTCTAGCTACATTCTAATCATTCAAGGGCTTGGTGGAGTCCTCTCTTGATACTTATTCAAGTTCTCTTCCAATTCCAAGGTAAAACAATTACCTTAATGTGTTAAGACAATATATGTGCCTAGGGTTTACAATGAGATGAAGCATACTGCTTGAATACTCATTCTTATTGTACATTGTTTAGAAGTTGACAAACAACCAAACATCCTTACCGGTTTTACAAGGAAACAAGAAAGAAGTTTGTGAGGAAAAAGAGGTAAACAAACTATCTCAATGTAGTTTAAATGCCTTAGGAAAATGAGCTTGATTTGCTTAATAAAATACCTAAGGAGCCAAAGGTGAATGACCTAATAAAATTCTTAAGGGATTATTAAAGGGCATATGTATTGTTGGGTGTATTTGCGGACAAAGGCAATATATACATGTGGAATCAGTGTTTAAGGTTTATGTTATTTAAGGGCCTAAGAGCCATGTTATTAAAGGGCCTAAGTGCCAAGCAATTAAGTTTATGCACTACATTGTGATGTAGTGTAAATTTGGTGAAGTTATGTGTGTGAGAATACTCATGATGGATTTTAGGTGTTCTTGAATGAAATAAGGTAAAAACCTAAGTGTTTGGATGTGAGTATACAAGAGAAGCTATGGCAAAATTTGGGAAATGTATAAGAAGTTCTAAGTGTTTTAAATAAGTTTTGGTGAACTAGGAAGTGTTAAAGGTGAAAAGTGTTTTACTAGGGAAGAAAGCATGTATTAAGGTGATTTAGAGTGATACAAGGATTTAGGTATTATCTTGGAAGTTCTAGGAATTCAATGTGTGTTTTTGAGGAATGTATTAATGTATTGGAGAAGTTGTTTAAGGTTTAGGTAATGTTGATATTCAAGAAATAATGATGTTAGGTAAGATGTGGAAAAGGAGATTTAGTAGTAAGTAAAGATGTTGAGAGATGATGCTAAGGTGTAGAGGATACATCTTGGTATAGTGGTCATTATAGGTGAAATCCACTTAGAAAACCAAATGAAAAATGTACAAGTATTAAGAGATTTTGTAAGGAGGTTTGTGGAATGATAAAGATAGTTTTGGTGGGTGATTTAAGGAGTTTAGTACATGGCTAAAGATGTGTTTGAAGTGCCCAAATGAGGTTAGGATATTAGGTATATGAGGTGAAGTTTGGAGTTAAATGGGCAATGGAAAATAAGGGTGTGAAGAGACCGACCTTGGACCGAACTTGCCAAGGTCGGTCGAGCCCAGTTTACCCTACGAGAATTGGTTTTTGGAATGGACCGACCTTGGGGACGGACTTGCAAGGTCGGTCGGGCTTGTATTTTGTGTTACGAATTAAGTTTCTGGAATCGACCGAACATGGGACCGGACTTGGCAAGTTCGGTCGGGCCTAAATTTTCAAAGGGAAAAAACTCTTGGGAATGGACGAACATGCGACCGAACTTACAAGGTCGGTCGGAGTAGAATTTTGACGGTAATGTGTTCTGGAATGGACCGACCTTGTGTAAGGTCGGTCGGTAAGGTCGGTCAGACCAAAAACATTGTTTAAGGTTATAGGTTGATGGGGATTATTAAGTAATGATGTTATAAGATTGTTGATGACATGTTAAGTGAGTTATAATGACCATATAGTGGGGGAAAAAGTTGTATTAAAATGTAAAATTAAAAACAGTTAAAATGTGAAGTTATTTAACTAAGTTAACGGGGATAAGTTATGAGCATTAGATTTTAAACAACCATGTTACCCCGATGTTAATAAAAGTACATATAATATTATCAGTTGTTCGAGAATTGTTCGAGGAACATAAGTGGACTTGATAAAGTGGACTCCGGTGACAGTATGGTTTTCTTGCAACCTGTGTCCTACGGATTACACCGGCTTGTATGCCAATGTTTTTCTGTGTGTTTGCCACGTTATAAGATAAATCATGAAACGAATTTACAGTTGTTATTGTTGAGGTATGTTTACGTGCCGATACCAGTAACCTCGAATGCGGTTGAAGGGCTAGTTAACCACTATTAGGTAAACGTAAGAGAACGGTATCCGGTGATAACGTTTCCGACCTAAGGAATGTTCTAACCACGCTATGCGTGAGTTAGTTATGTGATGTTTGTGTATGAATGTATGACTTCCCTTCCCTTGTGGTGTGTCTAACAAGACTTAACCCAATGTTGTGATTGTTAATTAAGTTCATAATGAACTTCTAACAAGTGCTAATGGGGGAAAGTGAGGAGTCCGATCTGTTCCGGCCACGCGTGTGAGTATGGGGGTCGTTGTCATATCAGGTTCGATCCTCTCTGTATGTTATGGTTGTTTTTCCAATTTGGTTTCCAACTTCCTTTAGCTTAACCAAGGCTATTTTACTGACTCACGTCGGGCCACAGGGGCATACTATGTTATGTTGTCGGTGTGCTTGGATATATCAGAGACACTTATGTTAAGTTATCCGTTCATTTTAACGAGACGGTAATGAAGTTATGTATTGGGCCTATCATGAGACTGGCAAACATTCTCTAGGCTACAAGTGAACTGACTATGTAGGGCCGGTTCATAAGGGGAACCGTACCCGTTATGTTATGTATTGTGTTATGATGCAATATCTATTGTGATGTTATTTATGTGCACGTTGAAATCGTGAAAGTGTTGTTATGGTTGTTATGTGATGGATGTATAGTTGTAAATGTGTAGTATGGGATCATGGATATGAATCCCAGTTTGCGATAAGAGGCTTTAAGGATAACCGGTAATGGGTAGTTGTCGTCTATTAAGAAGTAGCTCCATTAGAGGAGAAAACACTCTAGGGGTAATGAATACCATGAGTGACCTATCAAGTATGGATATGCTAACCATTTGTCGAGCCCACTGAGGCGGAATGATTCGTGTTGTGTGTTTTAAGTTACATGCATGATTTAAATATAATCAACCGCATGCTAAGACGACAATTAGTTGTGCGTGGCCCGGTAGCATGTGGGATGCGGGATTACCATACCAGCAAAGGTGCTGAGCCCTTTGGGGGCCACCCTTTCTTTTCTTTTTCCTATTTCAGGTACAAGGAGCTGGAAGCCGTTCGAGAGTAGGACGGGGTAGTCGTTGTACATGGGTTCATTTAAGTTGTATATATACAGTAGGTGTAGTAAGACCGAAATTGGTATCGGCATCAGTTTGTGAATACTCGGTACAGTTGGAAGGTATGTGTATGTTTTGTGGTTAATGGAAAGGATAATAATGTGTAGTCGCTCGGGAATCTAGTCCATCAGACCGGTACAATGTTTATGTAATAGCCTTGTTAGCCACGTGGGTGGTTGACGGCGTGTAACACCAACGAGTTAAGTGATGTGAGGTAGTATATTTTCCGCTGCAGAATGTTGTTATGTGTTTGTTGTTGGATGGGGTGTTACAGATGTAATTGAATACACTTAAATACTCGGTGATCCATTGATGTAAGTATTCGGTACGTGGTATTTTGGTAAGTAATATAGTAGCTCGGTATATTATGTTCATCAGACCGTGACTGTAAGTAAGGTAAGCCTATCTAGCCGTATGGGCGGTTAGCGGCGTTGTATCACCCGCCGTAGTAAATAGTATTTCCGCTGCGAGTAACTCGGGATTACGGGATGATTGGACGGTAAGCATAGGATTAGCGGTTGGGGTGTTACAAAAAGTGGTATCAGAGCGTAGTTACGCTCTGATGTCCATAGTACCGAGCATAGGGGATTACCGAGTTAGGATTTCAACCGTCTTAAGACGAATACTTAGAAACCTAACTAGGAACTACCGTTGTTAACAACGGATACCCTTGACGTTCTTAGGAATGATACCTTGTTTTAAATTCAAAACCCTTAGGTCATATCTTGCAAAGCCTAATGTAACTGTTAAATATTCAGATGTCAGGAAGAGGTCCAGGTCGCCCCAGAGGAGGGGGCAATGACGGACCGGGCACGCAGACGATAGCTGAGATCGTCGCTGCCACAGTGGCGCAATTGCTGCCCCAAGTAATCCAAGCTATGCAACAAACTCAGCAAAACCAACAGAACCAAGCGGGACCAATCCCTCCCCCGCCACCTAGAGAAGCTAACTAGGTAAAAGCTGTAGCAGAACTCCACCCTCCTTGCTTAAGGGGCGAGAGCGATCCGGCTAAGCTCGAAGCCTATATCTCCGAGATGGAGACGGCGTTCGAAACCCTCGAAGCTCCTGCTGGAGTTCGAGTCAGAGTTGCTGCTGGAGCCATGGATTGGTGGAAGCTAGTCAAGCACGAGCACGTCAATGACCCCACATTCGATTGGGAGTCTTTTGCATCACTCCTCCGATCCAAGTACTATCCAGAGCACGTAAAGACAAAGAAAAGGCTAGAGCTGGACGCCTTGAAGATGACAGACAAGATGTCTATGGATGAGTACTACCGCACTTTCACTTCTATCCTCCGTCTTCTCCCTGATCTAGGATACACCGGACAGGTGTTGGTCGATCGCTTCTATGGCGGCATGAGCCATCGCCTTCGGTACGGTATGGGCTACACTAGATTTACCTCCCTTCAGGTAAATACCGGTTAACCCTTAGTACCATTTCAATTCTTTAAAATTCCTTGAATTCTTTGAATCTTCCCTTATCCTTCTTAAATGAGAATCCCGGCTAATACCTGAAACTTCAGGAGTGTTAGCACGCGGCTTCTCGCGTTGAAATCACTTGCCAACTAAGGGATGAAGAAACCGCGCTGAAGCGCAAGGCCAACAACAAGAACACCAATGGCGAGGAGCAGAACCAGGGTAAAGGCTGGAAAAAGAAGAAGGGAAATTTCTTTCAGCAATCCCAAAAGAAATTCCCAAGTGAGAGCAGTACCCATGCTGAGTAGGGCAAACCGGTTGAACTTCTTCAACTCGGTTCTTCTGCACCGGTGGCCGCAAAGCCACTGAGATCATACCCACCTAAGGGTAAAACTTCTATTTCTAATTTGTATTAATATCAGTATCATATCTAGTATATCCACAGACACATGTGCTAACCCTCTAAACCTTAGGTTCTGGCTCCGGTGTCACCAAAACCTTCTCCGATGGCCGCACCTATGTGTGCAGAAAGTGTAACCAAGACCATCCCGGGAAAGACTGTTATGGGAGAGAATCAAATGCTATAACTGCCAGAAACCCGGGCACAAGCCAATAAATGCCCAGAGAACGCCAAGCCAAAAGGGAACTACCAAAGCTACAGGCAGGGAAGGCAAGGAGGTTGCATCTGGCGATGCACCGACCCACAGGCACCACAGGGACAGGGATCCGGGGACCTCAGCGAAGTGCACCTTAGAGGCAGCCTGTCCTCATGTGATTGACCGTGATGGGTCTGGTTCTAAATCCGGCCCTGGTAATAATCTAAACCTTTAATCCTTGAAGTAGCATGTCTAAGTAGTAGAGTAACTGTTTGAATGAATGCATGAGTAAGTAAATTGAAGTGTGTATTCATGAACGAAGTAGGTGAAACTAGTACTCACCGTAGATGAAATTTATAACCATAGGAAGCTTTAGTATCTGTTATCCGATACCGGTAAACCTGAATCAAGAAGAGATCGACATCACCAACCACGACTACACCAGCGACAGTGTCAGGTCATCCGACCAGGTATGATCTATTAAGGGGATACCTGACACCCGAAGCACAAATCTCAATCATCCGACGATGCAACGAGCTAGGAACGGTCAAGGTGGTTTACACACCCGAATTCCCCGGTGGAGTGAAGATGAAGCTGAAAATGATGTGCTTGGGAAAGGACTGGAATCCTTATACCAAGACATACCAGGAGACACGAACCAAGATGGAGCAACGCCACCGACAATACCCCAGAGTTTCAGACCTCGTCACACAAGCAGTAGAACTTGCACAACAATGTGAACCTGAACCGATCCCTGCACTTGAAGCGGACCTCTGTATCGTCAACTTCTATGAGAAAGAAGGACGACATGGGTTACACCAAGACAAGGACGAGACAACGGAATCTCTTGAACAAGGAGTGCCCGTAGTGTCTTGGTCCATTGGTGATGACGCCGTATTCCTGTATAGCGAGCAGAAGCGTGGACCTCGCACAGAAATTGGTATTGAGATCAGGAGATGTCCTAATCATGGGTGGAAATTCTAGGATGCTGTGTCACGGGATCAACAAGATCAAGCTGAATACGGCACCACCAGTAATAATCAATGCCACACACATGAAACCAGGACGCCTGAACCTTACCTTTAGGAAGTATTAAAATTCATAGTATCATGTAATCTATTAGTAACGTGTATTAGAGACACGGTCTGTATGATGGTTGGTTTATAATAAAGAGCAGTGTTGATTTAAATTCCACTTGTGTCCACCATCATTACTTAATCACTTGTGAATTCAATAGGTTGTGGACTCGGTACCGAAGGTATCCTGAGCATCCTCACCGAAGCACAAGCCGGCAAGAGCGGTACCATTCTAACGGGAACCTTCCCAGTGAACGGCATTGATGCCAATGTGTTATTCGACTCCGGCGCCTCTCACACCTTCGTATCACCATCTTTTGTGAAGAGGTTGAAGCTAGATGCGGATGAGCTACCGAACTTCATGGTTACTCTCCCATCGAAGGAGCGAGTAAAGTGTAGCAAATATTATCAATCAGCCACCATCGAGATAAAAAAAAAGCGTTTCCCATTTCCTTCATCGAATTCAATGGATTGGGATTCGACTTAATCATCGGAATGAATTGGTTGGAGCGGCACAAGGGTAGAATCCTCTGCGCGAGCATCGATTGCTGCTCAAGAGTCCTTCTGGGGTTACTATATCTTACCGCCAGAGACCGAGAGAGCCTTCGACCACACTCATATCTGCCATGGCTATGTACCGGGAGCTCAGAAAGGGCCAAGAAGTATATCTGTGTTATGTGCAAGACCTGGAGAGAGATCCAGAGTTCAGTGATGATGTACCGATTGTATCCAAATTCCCTGATGTATTCCCTAAGGAGCTACCCGGCATGCCACCACCGAGAGCAGTGGAATTTGAAATTGATCTATTACCAGGTACCGGTCCCATTGCTAGGGCACCGTACCGTATGGCACCTGCTGAAATGACCGAATTGAAAGAGCAACTACGAGACCTTCTAGACAAAGGGTTTATACGCCCGAGTGTATCACCCTGGGGAGCACCGGTTCTCTTCGTGAAGAAGAAGGACGGTAGTCTCCGACTTTGCATCGACTACCGCGAGCTGAATGCGGTCACAGTCAAGAATAAATACCCATTGCCACGCATCGACGACCAATTTGATCAGCTGAAAGGAGCATCAGTCTTCTCCAAGATTGACCTCCGTTCTGGGTATCATCAAATTGCAATCAAAGAGCAAGACATTGAGAAAACGGCATTCCGTACCAGATATGGCCACTACGAATTCACAGTGATGCCATTCGGTTTGTCGAATGCACCAGCAAAATTCATGGACCTCATGAATCGTCTATTCAGTGAGCAGTTGGACACTTCAGTGGTTGTCTTCATCGACGACATACTTGTATACTCAAAATCAGTAGAGGAACATGAAATTCATTTGAGGAAAGTGCTTGAGACACTGCGCGAGAACCAGCTGTATGCGAAGTTCTCCAAATGTGAGTTCTGGCTTGATCAGGTATCATTCCTTGGACATGTCATCTCGAGCGCAGGTATCTCAGTGGACCCTTCTAAGATAGAAGTTGTACGATCATGTCCTAGACCCAAGACTGTTACCGACAATAGGAGCTTTCTTGGTCTAGCCGGTTACTACCGGAGATTTGTAAAGGACTTCTCAAAAGTCGCTAAGCCCATGACTACACTGATGAAGAAAGATGCACCATTTGTATGGACAGTTGAGTGTGAGCTATCATTTCAGAAACTAAAGGACTCATTGACCTCAGCGCCCATCCTTACTCTTCCAGAGGGCACAGAGGGATTTGAGGTATATTGTGATGCATCAGGCAAAGGTATGGGGTGCGTACTCATGCAGCATGGCAAGGTTGTTGCTTATGCCTCCCGCCAGCTGAAAAAGCATGAGGAGAATTACCCGACACATGACTTAGAGTTAGGAGCCATTGTCTTCGCCTTGAAGATATGGCGACACTATCTCTCTGGGGTAAGCATCACCATCTACTCCGATCATAAGAGCTTACAGTATGTATTCACACAGAAAGAATTGAACTTGATACAGAGAAGATGGATGGAATTTCTTTCGGATTATGACATCGACTTACAGTATAAGGAAGGGAAGGCAAATGTTGTAGCCGACGCCCTGAGCCGTCGAGCACACTCGCTCCATTCGCTACTCGCTTCTTCTAGCTTGGTTGACGAGGTGCGAGACGCTCAGTTGAGCGACCCTTACATGACCGAAATCAGACAGAAGATCACAGATGGTACATTTGAGAAGAAGAAGTATGACTTCAAGCACATGAAGATGGTTTGATACGGGTGAATGGCAGGTTATGCGTCCCCCCAACGCTGAGCTAAGGGATCGCATCCTGCGAGAGTCACACAGTTCCACATTGTCAGTCCATCCAGGAGCCTCCAAGATGTACAAAGACATGAAGAGGTACTTCTGGTGGTCTGGAATGAAATCAGATGTGACAGAATTTGTATTGAGGTGCTTAACATGCCAAAAGGTGAAATTTGAACATCGTAGACCGGGCGGAATGGTACAATCGATGCCAGTTCCGGAGTGGAAATTTCATGATATCTCCATGGATTTTGTTGTAGGACTCCCACCTGCTAGGGGAGGACTCAACATGATCTGGGTTGTAGTCGATCGCCTTACCAAGGTTGCCAGATTCATACCGATGAAGGACACCTGGAAGGTAGTGAAGCTAGCTGAGCTATTCGACAAGGAGATTATCAGACATCACGGAGTTCCTAAGACTATAGTATCTGACCGCGACACCAGGTTTCTTTCGAGATACTGGAGAGCTACACGGGAAGCGTTGGGTACAGAATTGAAGTTGAGTACCACCTTCCATCCTCAGACCGACGGTCAGACAGAAAGGACCATCCAGACACTGGAGGACATGCTTCGGGCATGTGCCTTAGACTTTCAAGGGAGTTGGTTAGATAAGCTTCATCTTATCGAGTTTTTACAATAATAGCTATCATGCTTCGATTAAGATGTCGCCTTTCCAAGCTCTACACAGTAGACCTTGTCGTACACCTTTGTGTTGGGATGAATCGAGTGAAGAGGTCATCATAGGACCGGAGTATCTTGAGCAAGTACAAGCTGAAGTTCAGTAGATTCGAGCTAATATGAAGGCAGCCCAAGATAGACAGAAATCCTATGCGGATGCGAGACGACACGACCTTGAGTTTGCCGTGGGCGACCAAGTGTTCTTGCGTGTTTCACCTATGAAGGGTGCCTTCCGTTTTGGTCAGAAGGGCAAATTGAGCCCAAAGTTTGTAGGGCCGTATGCTATCACCGAGAGAGTTGGAGCTGTAGCCTACAGGTTAGCATTACCCGAGGACTTGGGACGTGTCCATGATGTATTTCATGTGTCACAACTCAAGAAGTACATTGCTGATCCTTCTCATGTCTTAGAGCCTGAGAGACTATCTATCGAGCCGACCATGAGATATGTTGAAACCCCAGTGAGAATCCTTGATAGGAAGACCAGAGACACTCGCCATAAGTCTATACGAATGGTGAAGGTCCTATGGTCAAACCATGATGTCGAAGAAGCGACATGGGAGTTGGAAGATGCCATGAAGGCTAAGTACCCACAGTTGTTCATAGACTAGAGAGTCTAGCATTTAGTAATACGGGTACGGGTCGTACCCCTTTTAAGGGGGGTAGAGCCCTTTGCTTTGCATTGCTTCGGGGTAAGCATTGCTTAGAGTGTAAGTATTGTAATAGGTTTGTATGGCACATGTAGTGCAAGTGAATTTGGTATGTGTAATGTAGTGTATGAATGTACTTGTACGAGTGTGATGGATGAGTAATGTGTATTGTGAATGGTAATGGTGTATTGCGTATTGTGGAATGGTATGAATGGAAAATGTTGGATTGTGTATGTGAATTGTGTATGATGCTCGAAGTGTGTAATGCTTGCAATGTGGAAGGAAGTAAACACCTCATAGGTGTAGTAAGACACATTATGGCAATTGGTTTGCCTAATGAGTAGAATTACTTAAACCTTTAGCCTTGAGCAACTTTGAGGGCAAAGTTCTTAAGGGGGGTAGATTGAAATACCCCGTAATTAGAAGCAGTGATTAATTAGGCTAATAAATAATTTTAGAGGCTTAATTAAGTCTAAATAAATATTAGGGAACAAATCCGAAGAAAACGGATCTTAAAATGGATTAAAAACACTACGAACATTAAAGCGCGTTTTTGAGGTAACCGGGAAAACGTGTCTTTAAGCGGGTCAAATAGACCCGTAACAATTTTGGTCAACTAAATAATCATTAATAAATATTAGTGAAGCTTTAGAACCAATAAAATCAATAAAACGAGAAATTAGTAAAAACTGTCAAAAACGGGAAGTTGTGGGGTAGAAATATAAATAACCAAAACTTATGTGTCCACTTTGAAAATAAAAAGTGAAGTTGTGTGTGTGTACTAGTGCCAGCCGATGGCCCCCTCTCTCACACACTCTACCAATTCTTTTTACTCACAAAAGACAAAAACAATTAAAAACAATAAAGTAAACTACTCTACTTTACCCCACTCTCACACTCTCTCTCCTACCCTCATTTCTTCACTCACGTAACCCAGCCCCCTCACTCACTCTCTAATTCTCCTTCCTTCTCCAACCGGTTAACAATGGAGTTTTGAACAAAACCCACACAAACTCTACTTCTCTCTCTTGTACTCCCTCAAATCTCTTCCAAAAATTATAAAAACTACACCATTGGAATCCTCTCATCAAGAGCTACGATTCTCTCTTTTCAAAATCCGGAAAGGAGCATTTTCGTTTTCATGGGTATACCCCATTTGGAGCTTCAAGACCACCATTAGAACCACCTCGTTCTCCTTGTTCTTTTGAGGTAAAAATTCTTGAAACTCCCTTGTTTTTCTAGCCTTGAGGGCAAAACAAAATTTAAAAACTAAACCCTTGCTTACTCTTTTGTACCCAGCCGATTTTGGCATCCTTGAAAGGGTTGAAATATTACTCTTGAGCTTGGCATTACCTACACCCTTGCAAGGTAATGAAAATTCCAAACCCTAAAACTTGTGTTAAGACTTAGAAATGGTTAGGGTAATTATGGTGTATTGAAATGTGGACATATGGGTTGTAGTGCTAGCTTTTGAAGTACTAAAATCGGTGGAGAAGAGGAGAGGAAGAAGGAGAGAAGAAGGAAGAAGAAAGGAGGAACTAGTAAAGCAACAAGGTAAATTACATTTTTATGTAGCCTTGTATATACATGTATGTAACAGATTTTTAGGAAGCTAAAATGGGTATTGGAATTGGTAGTGTAGTAATAGTGTAATGTGTAGGAGAATATAAGTATTTTGAACCTTTAAAAGACATTTAGAAACTATTGAAACCTAAATGGGAATTGAATGTAATGTGCAGGAATTGCTAATGTTGTTAGAGTGGTATTTGTGTATGAGAGATTGAGCATATTTGTATTGGCTATAAACAGGTGGTATAGATCATTTACATGAGTGAAACAATGTTGAGAATGTAAGATTTTAGGGGAGTTATGTCGAAATTTATCTAGAATTAGAACACTTAAGGAAACTAGAAACTAGGTGAAATTATGTGTTGTAACAGATTTTAATTGGAGCTGTTTAGTTGGTAGGTTAGGAGAGATAACTAGTGTATTGTAAACTCTAGAAATGACATCAAAAGAGGAAGTTAAAAATGAAGAAGGTGAGAGTTAAAATCTGTAGCAAAACGCAACTTAGAAAAATAGTGTGAGTGCTGAAATGAGAACTTAAGGAAATAGGTGAGTGAATTAGTATAAAAGGGTGTTACAGATTAGTAATGGATTTAAACATGTTTAGGTGTCTAACTAGGTGCTAAAATATGTAGGATTAAGTGTAGGAACAATGGGGGATTAATATGACAAAGTTAGGAATGTAACAGATTTAGAAAATGTAAAATCTGTCAAACTTGTAGCAGGGTCGAGACCTACCTCCTGTACAAGGACCCGGACCAGGGTGCAAAATCATGTCGAGAGTTACAGCAGGTGGTGGTCCGGGACTTAGGTCCCATACAAGGACCCGGACCACCCCTTAAAATGGCCGAGAATTCACAAAGCTTCTGGTCCGGGACTTACCCCATGTACAAGGACCCGGACCAGGGTATTAAAACACACCGAGAGTTGTTCAATGTTTGGGTCCGGGACTTGACCCTGTACAAGGTCCCGGACCATACCATTAAAAGAGGCGAGAGTTAGACATGAGTTGGTCCGGGACTAAAGACCTGGACAAGGTCCCGACCAACCCAAAATTGTAAAACTAAGTACACTACATGGGTATTAAGGTAAGGAAGCGAATGGTAATGATAGTATAAGATAATTAGGACTTAATTAAGGATGTTTAAAGGTCATTAAGAGTATAAACAAGTTTTTAAACTAAGGAAGATTAAGTAAACCACATGTAAGTATAAGAAATGTAAAGGTATAGTAGGTATGAGTTAGGAAACAAAAGAGTAATCGTGTTCGGTTAAAGATAGTTAGATTAATCATTCAATTGTATGTATATAATAGGACTTGATTTGTGAACACCGGAGGAACGTTGGGATACAAGTACGACGGTGAACGGTATGAATTCCTCATGCCCCGTATGCAATCTTGGTTACTCTGATTTGTGTGTTGTGTGCTAATTGATCACCAAATAAGATAAATGCACGAATCGGAGTTAATATGCATACTTGTGAATATGTAGTGTTGTATGTTGTGAACACTTTCTTAAATCTTAGTTTGTATAATTCATGAAATGTATGGATGATGATGAATGTGTGTATGTATGTTGTATTGCATCGTGACCGATTATTTGTGTGAATGGACTTCTAACTTATTCCTAACAAGCTAACCATCCTAACTTAAATTGGTAACTAAATTGGAATGAGTAGAAGTCGATATAGTTTCGGCCACGCGTGAGGATGAGGAGACACAAGAGGTTGGATCCAATTCCTGACTCTTAAACTGGTCCGCGGCCCAAATCCCTTAAGTGGGTAGCATCCCGGATTGGTGAGTCAAGTAAATCCCGGAGGTGGGACGGCGTAGTCCCCAGGGCCGGAGGTCCCGACGACTTAACTTTAGATGAGTAAGTAAAGTGAATGTAGGTAAGTAAGTGTAATTAAGAAAAGTAAGTAATGAGTAAAAGAGTAAAAGCATTCCGATTAACCCGGATGCATAATTTGGCTAACCTTGTGAAGGTAAGTAAGATGCGTGTTATGTATTGTTGCCTTGGAATGTGTAATGTATTGAGCATGATTGTAGGATGTATGTAAAGCATGTATGTATGTAATTCATGAACAGCATGTTTAGTGGACGTCAAATAGTCGGGTGCCCTAGCTAGTACGCGGTATATGCGGAGTTTATACGCTGCGTTTGTTGAGCCCCTTGGGCACCATTTTTACTACACGCAGGTACTCGCGAAGGAAAGATGTGAGACTTAGTTCTAGTTCTTTTGTCTTCTTTTTGGATTGTAAACATTGAATGATGATTGGTGTACTGAGTAGTACATGGCTGGTTTTTGATTAGCCGGTGTACCATGGGGTACACCTTTTGGGGTATAGAGAGGATGATGAATTGGTATAGATGAGTAGCCGGTAGAAACTCATTCTTTTGGGAAGTTTGATTTGGGATGTAATTGAATACACTTAAATACTCGGTGATCCATTGATGTAAGTATTCGGTACGTGGTATTTTGGTAAGTAATATAGTAGCTCGGTATATTATGTTCATTACGTGACTATAAGTAAGGTAAGCCTAGCTAGCCGTATGGGCGGTTACGGTGTTGTATCACCCGCCGTAGTAAGTAGTATTTCGCTGCGAGTAACTCGGATTATGGATGATTGGACGGTAAGCATAGGATTAGCGGTTGGGGTGTTACAGTTCCTCCGGTGTTCACAATTCAAATCCTATGATATACATACAATCGAGTGATTAATCAACTATCATTAACTTAACTCGATTACTCTCACGTTTCCTAACTCATACTTACTAAGTCTTGAAGTTCTTATACTCACACATCGTTTACTTTCTTTAAGTTTATTTCCTTACTTAACATTGGTATACTTACATATATGTACATATGTATATGTGGGTACACACACATATATATATATATAATTATTTAATTTAATTACACATTTTTTTTTGTATGACTCGACCGACCTTACAAGTCCGGTCCCAAGGTCGGTCGAAGTCAGCAGGACAATACGCTGGAAAAGTTTCAGGGCCGACCGAACTTGCAAGTCTGGTCCAAGGTCGGTCCATTCCAGTGAGTTACGAACGGAAAATTTTTAGCCCGACCGACCTTGCAAGTCCAGTCGCAAGGTCGGTCCATTCCAGTAGGTTACATTACGGGAAATTCTTCTGGCCGACCGACCTTGCATGTCCGGTCCTAAGGTCGGTCCATTCCAGAAGGTTTCCGTCCTTTGTAAATCTGGGCTCGACCGACCTTGCAAGTCCGGTCCCAAGGTCGGTCCGGCCCAGATGTAAACACCCTGATTTTCAGACCTAATTTTTTTTTTCTTTCCTTTGTGAACAACAATACAGCGGAGACTTACACACAACTCCAACCCGGGGTGCTACCGCCACACTCACTCACTAGTGAGTGCTAAGGCTAAGTACTACTATCTCTTCCCAAAATATGTTATATTTTAAACCTTTATATATATATTCAGAATATAACATTAATCAACTTCAACTTCCAAAGTCATCTTCTAAATTTGACAACCTTTACTTGTTAACATCAACTACATCTTCTTTCCAAACAAAGCTGAACTTAATGAAAATAACTATTACATCGCCTTCTAACTTCAATCTTTATTCCTCTTTAGCTCCATTCTCTCATGCAACATCCTGACTAGGGAGAAACACCTTCTTTCCTGTACTGCGGTCAGTCATACAATCACAGAGAAAAGACCACAGGGCATAACGCCAAAATCAACAACGCTGAGTAACTCCCGTCACAACATGTAAAATACATTTTACCTTGTAAAACTCCAAGAATACATAATCATAACAACAAAGGTAGTGGAGCAATACAACCATGACAACAGGATAATAGGGTAGCAGAACCATAATAGGGTTTAACATATAAAACCACAGATTAGCACCACCTGTTGCTTACCTTAGCATAAGGTGCATAAATGATCATTCAAACATATTACCAAGTATCATTCATCAAAATAATCAATATCAAACAGCAGGCAATATAACCAATGTCAAGATCCACTGAGTATAACATCCAAAACCATGATACAATTCCCACCTGTCCTTGGGCAATCGGTCTTTCGACATAGAGCACTAACACTCTCGACCCCTCGGATAATTCACCTCACCCCATGTCCTTAAGTGTGCACACCCCCTATGAATCATCAGTCCATAGAGTAGATCATGATGGCTTAGTTCCAATACATTGGTAGGAGCAAATAATAAAAGACCCCAATACATTGGTAGGGGCAGTCTTAGTAAACTCCAATACATTGGTAGGAGTAATATTTCATAAACACATCACCACTTGGCTTAGGCACAACCTTGCCTTACACCTCATTTCCATATCCATAAACATAAGATAAATCAACACATAAAGTCATTATAAGCACCATAGTAACCGCTGGATAGAAATAGCATCACAACAGTAAACATTATTATCCACGGTAAACACATGTACACTTAGGTACATCTCAAAAGGAAACACCAAATTCATCAAGCTAAGTAATCATCCTGCTTCATATAACCAATATAAACCCTAATGGTCTTAATGACACAAGAAAATCAATCACACACAAACACACCCTTCTCGGTCAACATAACAACAATGATAAATAGTTATAGTTTTACAGTCAATTTCTTAGGTGATTTACCTATGGTTTTTAGCCATCCTTTTTTCCCTTTTATACTCACCTAATATATGTTAATGAACCACCTTTTAATCAAGGCTAACATACACCAAGCTACTGATCCAAACACAATAAAACTATCCATTGTTATTTAACAACAATCTTGTCATTTTAGCCTAAGAAACTCATCAAACTTGCTTCCCACTTTTACATGGATGTTAATAGACCTACGTAGCATATTTTACTCAGCAATTCCACTCAGAGAAAACTTAAAACTCTGTTATACAGAACTGTATACAGCAGCAGTTTTAGAGCACATCTTGTCATTAAATTTGTTCTAACATGTCTAGCTTACCTCATTTGCATAGCCACGAATTTGCTAGTTAAATAGGAGAATTAAACCTCCAAAAATAAGCTAAATACAGACATAACAACCAAGGATAATCAATAAATAAATCAGCTCCTTAAAACCGCAAAACAACACCGAGAAAATCAGACTTTGCAAAGTTGTTGATCAAGGTAGTTACCTTGTTTCTTCTAGCTATTTCTTGCTAATTCTTTGAGATTCCTACAGCTTAATGGTCCTTCCTTCCTTCTCCCTAATTCACCCGGCACTTGGAACTTGAATTGTTCCTCCTTAAGCTGGCGCCAAACAACTCCAATAGCAGCACAATTCCAGCACCTCTCTCTCGGTAATTTCCTCTTCTTTGTTGTATTTTTCTGTAGCTATAACTCCTACTGCTTTACGTGAATAATCAGGAGAGAAGGCTCCTCCATCTTCTCTTAAATTCTCCTCAACTTTTCTAGCAGTTAAATCTCTATTCCCTTCCCAAAACTTGCGCAAGGCAAGATAACAACAGCCGCAAACAGTAACTCTTCCAACCTTGCTCTCGGTTTGTACACTCCTTGCTGTGAGCTAATTTTTTTTTCCTATCCTCTTCAGATGACTCATCATCATCATCCCTCCTCTTCTTCCCAGACTTCCTGCTCCTATGTCGCCTTACCTCTTCATCAGATGACATATCATCATCACCCCTTCTCTTTCTCCTCCTCCTCTCCTTACTTCTCTTCCTCCCTTCCTCATCCGAGTCACTCTCTACCCTTTTCCTACTACTCCTTTTCTTCGACCTACCCCTCTTCTTCCTCTCCTCATCAGACTCATCATGCCTTTTCTTCTTACTTGCACCAGATGACTTCACCTTACCGCTACTACTTTTCTTCCCATACCGCTGAGCAATAGCTCTTTCATGTTCAGAATCATAATCAGAATCAGAGCTCTCGCTTTCATCTTCTGAACTCTCCTTTGAGCTCTCATCACCAATCTTAGACCCCCTCTTCAACTTCCCATTGGCACCGCCCTTCATCTTCTCCAGTCCAGCCAAGATGTCCCCATTGATTCCATCCTCCTCATCCTTCTCGTCGCTCTTCATGCTCACGAAATTCTTGCACTGAAAAGTGAGATGCCCTGCACGTCCACACCTCCTGCACGCTCCACGGGCCTCGTCACTGACGCTGGTGTTGGTGATCTTAGCAAGTTGAAGCAACCCCTGGAAATTTTGATAAGCGTTCTCAGCGGCGGCACCATCACCGCTGTCATTTGGTTTTGTCTCATCTGCTCTAATCTAATCTAACTTACTACCTTTTTACCTTATCGGTTTTATACTCATCCCATGCTCTCGTTTTTCTTATCCCTATCTTCTAATCTATTTTTTTTATATAACCGCCTCATATGGGATGAAGACGTCTTTAATTGCCGACTACAACTTTTATGTTGGCTGCTTCAAATACTAGACAGCAAAGACAATATTGCTGGAAAAGTGTGTACGATATTAGATAGCAATTATTGCTGGATAAGTGTGTATACGAAATTGAGATGAATAGATAGGAATCAGCAAAAATATATGTACGAGATTAGAGTAGATGGAACCGATTACAGCTATGTAATCATTTCCCTCTTCTTTTTTTTTTAGCCGATATCCTATAGTATAATTTTAGTAGTAATTAATCTATATCCATACTAATACGATGGTGTACCACCGGCTGTTTTTAACTAATTAGTTATCTTACATAATCTAATACCACCATTATATCAAGAGAATAAACTAGTTAATTATATATATTTACAACCGGTAATATAAACTTAGCTCGTCATTATAACAATGACGCATTTTAACATGTCACTGTAAAAACGACACATTTTACATTACAGTCGGTAATATAAATTTAACATATCACCGTAATATTACGGTCGGTATCTATAGCGGTTATAATACATGTCTACAATTTTTACACATAAAATAGCAAGGAAGGTATATTTTATAACTAGGATTTTCCAGGGTGTTTCACAGTAATTGCATTTTTATTTCTGTTTTCAGTCCCTCTTCTTACCCATTACTTCCCATTGTTCCTACACTTAATCCCACATGTTTTAACACTAATTAAACCTCCTAATCCACCCTAGTTCATCCATTAATCCATTACTCATCTCTACAACAATTTACACACTCATTTTCCTTTCAACACTTAAAACAGTTTTTCAATTCCCCAATGCTACAGATTTTTGTTCTAACCTTTACCATTCAATACTCCCTCAACCAATGCTACTCCTAGCATTCATAACGCATTGCTTTACATCCTAGTTATTCTCATTACCTAAATCCTCTTCAATTTGCTTCCAAGGTATTAAACATTCACCTTAAGTTCTCCAAGTACACTTAATCCCTCCTAGTTTCTCCAATGCATCCTAGCACTCTTTGCTACAGATTTTGCATCCTTATATCCTCATACTACACTACCATTCCATGGTTACTAAACCTCATTACTCAACCCAATACATACCTTGGTCCTCCCATTCACCAAGTCATCCATAAATGTACATATTCCTACCGAAATTTTGCCATAGTTCATCTACTTTTCTTACTTAGCCACACATACACTTTCTCACCAAATTCATTCCTAATCTAGCCACACCCATACAAGGGTCCTACCAGCAATCAATACATATAAACTCCTCAATACTTCCTCAATCCACAGTACCAATAGACATACACAATTCATTGGCTCTAATGCCTACAATCCAAATACTAATTCACAAACACTCAAACTTCCACAATTACAATACTAATACGATGTTTGTGTTCTTTAAGTTGGTTTACCCATTCCCATTACTCTAATGCATTAAAATTTAGCGTTAGGAAAGGGCTCTTACCTTGAGCTTATAATCCCTTCATTTCTTTTCTAATTCTCCTTCTTCTCTTTCTTGCACAAATCGTCCATATGGGGAATGGAGTTGCCAAACTCCATTCCCATCACCCAAAGCACACAAAACAAATGTAATTAACATACTAACCCTTATATTTATACTAACTCATTGAGATGTTTTAAACAAATTTCTAGGGTTTACCTTTTGAAGCTTTTAGGAGGGGTTTTAGCCCTTGGTTCAAGAAGGTGAATCCACCACCATTGCAAGGTTGATATTGTGCTAAAAGAGAGAGAGAAAATGGAGTGTTACAATGGGGAAAAAATCGGTTACCAAAGGAGATGAAGAAAACTTAAGGTTCTCATGGAGATTTTTACCTTAATGGAGAGAGGGGACCCCAAGCTACACATTGATGCTATTTTCTTCACCAATGGGGTATACCCACGAAAATGAACTTCCTCATTTTTGGATTTTGAAAAGAGAGAAATGTAGAGGATGATGAGGGGATTACAAATATGTAATTATTTTTGCATTTGAAGCTCACATGAGGGTGGAGCATGGAGAAGAAGAGAGAGCTTCCATTGTTGTAGAGGGGAAGCTCAAAATCGCTGCATGAGGGAAGGAGGAAGAAAGAGAGCACGATGGGGAAGGAAGAAATGGGAGAGAGAGAAGAAAAAGGTGAGGAAAGAGAGTATTCTTTTGCTTTTTATATCTTTTCTTTTCTTTCTTTTCTTCTTCTTTCTTTATTTATTTGTGTGTGAGAGGGAAGGGGGGATCGGTTGATACACAGCCCCTAGTGGGTTTTAAATTTTTATTTACAATAGTGGACACACTAGTTTGGTTTATTTATGCTTTTACCCCACAACTTCCCGTTTTTGACAGTTTTTACTATTTTCTCGTTTTATTGGTTTATTGGCTCTAGACCTTCACTAATGTTTATTAATGACTATTTGGTTGACCAAAATTGTTACGAGTCTATTTGACCCGCTTGAAGACGCGTTTTCCCGGTTTCCTCGAAAAACTCGCTTTAAGGTTCGTTTGTGTTTATAATCCATTTTAAGGATCCGTTTTCTTCAGGACTTGTTCCCTCATGATTACTTAGGTCTTATTAAGCCTATAGAATCCTTATAATAAGCTAACCGAGGTCTAATACCTCCTATGGTTAGTTAACGCTTATTTAGCATTTTTCGCTTTTTAAGCGTTTCTTTATTTCTTTTGGATTTATTTTCCCTTACCAATATTTCTTAATCATTATTAGGCTCTTAAATACCTATTAGGATAAATTAATCGCCATATTTAAGGTCGGGGTATTTCACATGTAATGTATTAGTAATGTGTATTAGAGACACGATGTGTATGATGGTTGGTTTATCAATAAAGAGCAGTGTTGATTTAAATTCCACTTGTGTCCACCATCAATATTATGAAATTGTGACTTCAATAGGTTGTGGACTCGGTACCGAAGGTAACCTGAGTATCCTCACTGAAGCACAAGCCGGTAAAAGCGGCACCATCTTAACGGGAACCTTCCCAGTGAACGGCATTGAAGCCAATGTGTTATTCGACTCTGGCACCTCTCACACCTTCGTATCACCATCTTTTGTGAAGAGGTTGAAGCTAGATGCGGATGAGCTACCGAAATTTCTGGTTACTCCCATCGAAGGAGCGAATACGATGTACCAAGTACTACAAGGCAGCCACGATTGAAATCAAAGGCGAATCGTTTCCCATCTCCTTCGTCGAGTTTAATGGGTTGGGATTTGATGTAATAGTCGGAATGAATTGGTTGGAGCGGCACAAGGGTAGAATCCTCTGCGCCGAGCATCGATTGCTGCTCAAGAGTCCTTCTGGGGTTACTGTATCTTACCGCCAGAGACCGAGAGAGCCTTCGACCACAGTCATCTCCGCTATGGCCATGTACCGGGAGATCAGAAAGGGCAAAGATGTGTATTTGTGTTATGTGCAAGACCTGGAGAGAGATCCAGAGTACAACCCTGAAGTACCCATTGTATCTGAATTCCCTGACGTATTCCCTAAGGAGCTGCCTGGTATGCCACCTCAAAGAGCAGTAGAATTTGAGATTGATCTCCTGCCTGGTACCGGTCCCATTGCTAGGGCACCGTACCATATGGCACCCGCAGAAATGACAGAGCTGAAAGAGCAGTTGCGCGACCTTCTCGACAAAGGGTTTATACGGCCGAGCGTATCACTCTGGGGAGCACCGGTCCTCTTCATGAAGAAGAAGGACGGTGGCCTTCGACTTTGTATCGACTATCGCGAACTGAATGCGGTCACAGTAAAAAATAAATACCCATTGCCACGCATCGACGACTTATTCGACCACCTGAAAGGAGCATGAGTCTTCTCCAAGATTGATCTCCGTTCTGGGTATCATCAGATTGCTATCAGAGAGCAAGACATAGAGAAAACGGCATTCTGCACCAGATATGGCCACTACAAATTCACCGTCATGCCATTCGGTTTGTCAAATGCACCAGCAAAATTCATGGATTTCATGAATCGACTCTTCAGTGAGCAGTTGGACTCCTCAGTTGTAGTATTTATCGATGATATCCTTGTGTACTCCAAATCAGCTGAAGAGCATGAAATTCATTTGAGGAAAGTACTTGAGACACTGCGCGAGAACCAGCTGTATGCGAAGTTCTCCAAATGTGAGTTCTGGCTAGATCAGGTATCATTCCTCGGTCATGTCATCTCGAGCGCAGGTATCTCAGTTAACCCTTCTAAGATTGAAGCTGTACGATCATGGCCTAGACCCAAGACTGTTACCGACATTAGGAGCTTTCTTGGTCTAGCTGGTTAGTACCGGAGATTTGTTAAGGACTTCTCGAAAGTCGCTAAGCCCATGGCTACACTGATGAAGAAAGATGCACCGTTTGTATGGACAGATGAGTGCGAAGTATCATTTCAGAGCCTGAAAGACTCATTGACCTCAGTGCCGATTCTCACACTTCTAGAGGGCACAGAGGGATTTGAGGTATATTGTGATGCATTAGGAAAGGGAATGGGATGCGTACTCATGTAGCATGGCAAAGTTGTAGCTTAGGCCTCCCGCCAGCTGAAAAAGCATGAGGAGAATTACCCGACTCACGACTTAGAGCTAGGAGCCATTGTCTTCGCCTTGAAGATATGGCGGCACTATCTCTATGGGGTATGCATCACCATCTACTCCGACCACAAGAGCTTACAGTATGTGTATACACAGAAAGAATTGAACTTGAGACAGAGAAGGTGGATGGAGTTTCTCTCAGATTACGACATCAACCTGCAGTATAAGGAAGGGAAGGCAAACGTGGTAGCCGACGCCCTGAGCCGTCGAGCACACTCTCTCCATTCGCTACTCGCTTCTTCTAGCTTGGTTGACGAGGTGCAAGACGCTCAGTTGAGCGACCCTTACCTAACCGAAATCAGACAGAAGATCACCAATGGTACATTTGATAAGATGAAATATGATTTTAAGTTGCATGAAGATGGTCTAATTCGGTTGATTGGCAAGCTATGCGTCCCCCGAAGTAATGCTGAGCTAAGGGATCGCATCCTGCGAGAGTCACAGAGTTCTACATTGTCAGTCCATCCAGGAGCCTCCAAGATGTACACAGACATGAAGAGGTACTTCTGGTGGTCTGGAATGAAATCAGATGTGACAGAGTATGTATTGAGATGCTTGACATGCCAAAAAGTGAAGTTTGAACATCGTAGACCGTGCGGAATGGTACAATCGATGCCAGTTCCGGAGTGGAAATTTCACGATATCTCCTTGGATTTTGTTGTAGGACTCCCACCTGCTAGGGGAGGACTCAACATGATCTTGGTTGTAGTCGATCGCCTTACCAAGGTTGCCAGATTCATACCGATGAAGGACACCTGGAAGGTAGTGAAGCTCGCAGAGCTATTCGACAAGGAGATTATCAGACACCACGGAGTCCCGAAGACCATAGTATCTGACCGCGACACCAGATTTCTTTCGAGATACTGGAGAGCTACACGGGAAGCATTGGGTATAGAATTGAAGTTGAGTACCGCCTTCCATTCCCAGACTGACGGTCAGACAGAAAGGACCATCCAGACACTGTAGGACATGCTTAGGGCATGTGCCTTAGATTTTCAGGGGAGTTGGTTAGATAAGCTTCATCTTATCAAGTTTTCGTACAATAATAGCTATCACGCTCCGATTAAGATGTCGCCTTTCCAAGCCCTATACGGTAGACCTTGCCGTACACCTTTGTGTTGGGATGAGTCAAGTGAAGCGATCATCATAGGACCGGAGTATCTAGAACAAGTCCAAGTGGAAGTGCAATAAATCCGAGCCAATATGAAGGCAGCCCAAGATAGACAGAAATCCTATGCGGATGTGAGACGACGGGACCTTGAGTTCGCCGTGGGCGACCAAGTGTTCTTGCGCGTTTCACTCATGAAGGGTGTATCCCGTTTTGGTCAGAAGGGCAAGCTGAGCCTAAAATTTGTAGGGCCGTACACTATCACTGAGAGAGTTGGATTTGTAGCCTACAGGTTAGCATTACCTGAGGACTTGGGGTGTGCCATGATGTGTTTCATGTGTCACAACTCAAGAAGTATATTGCCGATCCTTCTCATGTCTGTAACACCCCATCCAACATTAACACACTTACAATAAACTGCAGCGGAAAAACAACCTCATCACATTACTTAACTCGTTGGTGTTACACGCCTTTAGCCACCCACGTGGCTAACAAGGCTAATACATACACATTGTACCGGTCTGATGGGCTAAATTCCCGAGTGTCTACACATTACTATCCCTTTCCATTAACACAACAGCAACATACACCTTCCAACTATACCGAGTATTTATAACTAATGCCGATAACACTTTCGGTCTTACTACACCTACTGTATATATACACTTAAATGATTACCCATGTACAGTGTCTACCCCGTCTGCTCTCGAACGGCTTCCAGCTCTCTGTACCTGAAATAGGAAAAGAAGAGAAAGGGTGGCCCCCAAGGGGCTCAGCACCTTTGCTGGTATGGTAATCTCGCAGCCCACATGCTACCGGGCCACGCACTAATTGTCGTTTAGCATGCGGTTGATTATTTTCAAATCATGCATGCAACTGTAAACACACAACACATAATCATTTGCCTCAACGGCTCAACAAGCGGATAATATATCCTTACTTAATAAGTCACTCAAGGTATTCAATATCCCTAGAGTGTTCCTCCTCTAATGGAGCTACTTCCTTAACAGACGAAACTTACCCTTAAATCGGGTTATCCTTAAACGCCTCTTATCACAAACTGGGATTCATATCCATGATCCACATACTCCACATTTTACAACATATAACATACACTACATAACAACACTTAACAACACTTTGCACGTTTCCACGTGCACAACATAACACCGCAATAGATATTGCATCACAATAAAGAAACATAACATAACGGGAATGGTCCTCTTAGGTACCGACCCAAACATTGCAAATACACTGGTGAGCCTAGAGAATGTTGCCAGTCTCATGATAAGCTCGTTACATAACTCGTTACCGTCTCGTTAAATGAACGGTTAACTTAACACAAGGTGTCTCGGATATAGTGATCCAAGCACACCGAAACAAACATAACAATAGTATGCCCTGTGGCCCGACGTGAGTCAGTAATAGCCTTGGTTAAGCTAAAGGGAAGGTTGGGAACCAAATTGGAAAACAACCATAACATACAGAGAGGATCGAACCTGCTATGACAACGACCCCCATACTCACACGCGTGGCCGGAACAGACCGGACTCACTCCCCCGTTAGCACTTGTTAGTAGTTCAACTTTGAACTTTATTAAACATTCACAAACATTGGGTTAAGTCTTGTTAGACATACACAAGGGAAGAGAGAGTCATACATTCACATACAAACATCACACACAACATCA
This sequence comes from Limonium bicolor, assembly GCA_023374045.1. Lineage (NCBI taxonomy): Eukaryota > Viridiplantae > Streptophyta > Magnoliopsida > Caryophyllales > Plumbaginaceae > Limonium > Limonium bicolor. The sequence goes on from JAIOTZ010000015.1 coordinate 88,579, forward strand.
CATAACCAACTCACGCATAGCCGTGGTCAGAACGTTCCTTAAGTCGGAAACGTTGTTACCGGATACCGTTCTCCTACGTTTACCTAATAGTGGTTAACTAGCCCTTCAAGCGCATTCGAGGTTACCGGTATCGGCACGAAAACATACAATAACAATAACGACTGTAAACTCGTTTCATGATTTATCTCATAACGTGGCAAACATACAGAAAAACACATTGGCATACAAGCCGGTGTAATCCGGTAGGACACAGGTTGCAAGAAAACCATACCTGTCACCGGAGTCCACTTTACCACGTCCACTTATGTTCCTCGAGCGATTCTCGAACAACTGTTAACATCACATGTGTTTTTATTAACATCGGGGTTTGTTTGATATTTAATGTCTAATGCTTAACTTTCCCCGTTACTTTGTTAATAACTTTACATTTTAACTTGTTTTACTTTACATTTTGATACAACTTTTCACCCACTTAATTGCCATTTAAAACTCACCTAACATGTCCTTAACAACTTATAACATCATTACCTATCAATCCCCATCATTCCATATCATTTCATAACCTTAAACCATGTTTTTGGTCCGACCGGACTTGCCGACCGGACTTACCCAAGTCCGGTCGATTCCAGAACACATTTCCGTCAAAATTTTCTACTCCGACCGGACCTGTAAGTCCGGTCCTATGTCCGGTCCATTCCAGAAACTAATTCCCACGGGTAAACTGGGCCCGACCGAACTTGCAAGTCCGGTCGCAAGTCCGGTCTGCCCCAGATCTTTGTTTTCCTTTTTACATTCAACTCCAACTTCACCCCATATATCCTAGTATACCCTAACCTCATTTGGGCACTTCAAACAACCTTAAGATATTCTTAAACACTCACAAAACTCTTTTTCTAATTCCTTAAACCTTTACTTATCTCTTCACAAAATTTCCAACACTTACAATGTTTTCTCCTAGTTTTTCAAGTGGTGTTTCATCCTTAATAACTTATACCAAAGTGGTTTCCTCACCATCATAATCATCTCCCAAGCATCTCTCTTACTAACAAATCTTCTCTTTCTCAACTCCTTAAAGTTCCTTTCTCAAAACCTTCTCTATACATTATTCCCACCTTGCACATCACATAACCTAAACCTTAAACAAACTTCTTCAAGACTTTTAATACACTCTAAAAACACACATTGAATCCTAGAACTTCCAAGATAACCCCTAAATCCTTGCATCACTCTAAATCACCTTAACACATGTTTCTTCTCAAGTAAACATTTATTCACCTTTAACACTTCCTAGTTCACCAAGACCATTTAAAACACTTAAAACTTCTCACACATTTTCCCAAATTTGGCCATAGCTTCTCTTGTATATACTCACATCCAAACACTTAGGTTTTACCTTATTTCATTCAAAACACTAAAATCCATCAAACACATTTTTACACACAAACTTCACACATTAAGCACTACATCACAATATAGTGCATAACTTAAATTGCTTGGCACTTAGGCCCTTAAATAACATGGCTCTTAGGCCCTTAAATTGCATAAACCTTAAACACTGAATTTCCCACATAAGTAATGCCTTTGACCTGCGAATACACCCAACAATACATATGCCCTTAATAAAACTCCTTGAGAGCATTTTACTAGCTCATTTGCCATTGGCTCCTTAGGTATTTTATTAAGCAATCAAGCTCATTTTCCTAAGGCATTTAAACTACATTGAGATAGTTTGTTACCTCTTTTCCTCACAAACTTCTTTCTTGTTTCCTTGTAAAAACCGGTGGGGTGTTTGGTTGTTTGTCAACTTCTAAACAATGTACAAATAATAGAATGAGTATTCAAGCATTATGCTTCATCTCATTGTAAACCTAGTTACACATATTGTTTTAACACATTAAGGTAATTGTTTTACCTTGGAATTGGAAGAGAACTTGAATAAGTATCAAGAGAGGACTCCTCCTAGCCCTTGGAAGATTCAAATGGAGCTAAAACAAGCAAGGTAAAGACACCATGGTGAGGTGAATTTTCGGCCATGTACTAAAAGGAGGGGAAACTTGATTTTTCTTTGAGATTCCTTACCTAGGAGTAAAGGAGATCAATAATATGTGGAAAGACAAGCTCAAGCTCCATCAATGGTGGAACTCCATGGCACCGAAATGGTGATCTTGAAATTTTGAGAAGATAGGAATGAAGAGCTTGATGAGAGGAAGAGAATGGTGGTGTTTGTTTTTGATTTGGTTAAGTGAGCTAGGTTTTACAAGGGTTCAAAGGTGGACTTCCATGGTGGTGGTGCTGTATGAACGTGAGAACAGAGAGAAGAGAGGTAGAAGAGAGCTTGGATACGTGGAAATGAAGAAGGAAATGAGAGAATGAGATAAGTTTTGCTTTTTGGAAGATATTGTACTTAAAAAGCAAATAGTAACTATATTGTCATCTTTATTTCTTTAACAAGTTAACAAGTGAGTGGTGAGTCACCACACTTAAGAAACCGGCCCCCTTTATTATAATGAGGGTGTTTAGTCTTGTTGACCAATTTAATTACTTATAACATTATATGTTACAAACTAGCTTATAAAAAATCACTATTCACAAAACAAGGCACATAGAAGTGAAATTTTTGATTTCCCATTGATATAGCCACCCAAATGTGATACTATATAGTACACATGTTAATTAAAGAGTAATGATGGACATTTAGCCATTCAAAACTCATTTACAAGACAATTTTTCAAAAACGTGCTTTAAGACTCCTTAAAGCACTTTTTGTGTTTTAACTTGTTTTCAAGCTTGGTTTTTTGGTAATTGATTTAATATGTTCATAACATATTTATAAGGTATAGGTATGACCATTAGGTCTTATACAAATTTATCCCAAGCTTGGAGCACATTTTTGCTCATATTGACTTTAAGGTATATTCTTGTGTTTATTTGGTTTAACTGTCCACCAAGGTTTCCTAAGGACGTATTTAGCCTTATTAAATCATAATTGAATATTATTAAGTCTTGGTAGGCTCTTTGGGTCCTAACCAAGTTCACTCATAGCTTAGAGCATGTTTTTGCTCAAACTGTGTCTTAATGCTTTATTGCATTTACTATGGCCTAAATTGTTCACTGATGTTACTAAGGAACTTTTTAGCTTTACATACCATAGTTTGATATTTAAACCACATATCAAGGTTTGGGGTATTTCAATCTACCCCCCTTAAAAGAACTTCGTCCTCGAAGTTCACACTTTCACACATCATTAGCATTTGAACACAGGAATCACTTGGAAATAAACTTCCATAACCAAACACACTTTACATCACAACCTCGGACTTAATGGCCGGGCAACACATTCACATCCACACATAACCTAACATATCCACATGATAACCTCGGACTCTATGGTCCGGGTCTTAACAACACTTACAACATAACAACCCCTTGGACTCACTGGTCTCGGGTAACATCACAACATTGGACACATAGGTCCCCATAACATAACAGTCTTCAGACACTTAGGTCTATGTAACACAACACATTTAGACTCATAGTCTCAATAGCATACACTTTTAGGAGATCAAAGTCAAAATAAACATTTATTACACATACCACACAACATGTCATAGCATGTATACAATCAAAATATTTTACATACACACTGTGATCCCGCAGAACCCGGTCGCAATGGACACCTTCCGTCCCCGTGCCTTTGGGAGATTAAAACAATCACTAAGTTTAAAATTTCCTTGTGAGGTTAAGTAAGAAGACTTTAATTACGTAAAGTATCCATCAACGTTTTATAAATACCAATTGAAAATCCTTTTGAAAACACACACAACTCCAAGTCCAACTTAAGCTCTTTGCTTCTTTTATTAGCGTGGTTATTGTGACCACTTATAGGGAGTTTCAAGAGTCATCCAACCCTGACGTGATCAGCATCAGTGTTGAACTATCCTTCCACCCCAATTTGTGTTTGGCTTCCCTTGATCGCATGAAAATCAAGTTCCACCTCCCACTTCATTTTCAAGCATCAAGTAAATCACTCATTTCCAATTTTCTATCTTTTAAATCATTCTAATCATGATCTAATCTCCAAGGATAGAACTTCATCTATCAATTACCTCACTCACTTTAATCCTGTTGCCTAGGGAATCTTATTCTCACTAGGTTCTAGTCGGTATCATGCCCTTTCTTGAATCACTATATAGTATGTATATACACATATTTTATCAAAATACAACACAAACTTCACATTTATACACTGTCGGGGCTTTTGTTCCCCCGGGAGCTTCTCTACCCCCACAATTGTACTATCACACACAACTGTTAACAAATACACACACTTATCACAATGGTATTCGCATCTTCTGTGCGCAATTACCACAATTAAACCATGAATGAATGTGTATGTTTACGTAACACACACACCAATCAAAACAAAATATAATTTTGTGCTATGCACAATAAATCAATACACTACGTACACTTGTACGGTAATATACACTAAGTGGTTTTGCGCTCTACCCCCCTTAAAAGGGATTACGCCCACGTAATCAGTCACTAAGCATTGGCTTAAATGTTCTACCGTCGTGAAGTGTTTTAACTTCCACGCGGTCTATTACACAATGGATTCTGATTAGAGGATCTTAACCATATTGGCGGTTTAGTTCCTAAACCAAGAATTCTCATTGGAGTTTGTTTTAAACTCTTAGTTGGTTTCGATTCTGGCTTGTAGGCTTTTAGGCGTTAATAATTAGCCATCCACTCATGTTCACCATGTACATTCAACACTTGAATCACTGGCTCACTAGTTTCTGCTGCGAAAACTCTAATGACTGTAGAGCTTAATTTCTCCCTTTTGTTATTCTTACTGTATTGCACATCCCCAATTGTCACCTTCATCTTGGTAACAATGGTTTCTCAACGACGCGTGGTATCTCTTACCGTTAGCGAATTCGGTGAGTTATACACTTTCTATCCACTTCCATAACAATTTACTGTGTATACCACTATGTATTTCACAATGATTGACTTATTCCCTTCCGACTTACAGTTGGTTGAGATTGAGCTACTACCTAGTGTGTAGTGCTCTCTCATCTATTTACAACATTTGGGGTATATTCTATACCAGTATTTGGCAGTTAGTGCTACTGTAGTCACTTACTATTAATCATGTATCCACATTTGGTTTTGTACAAGTACTCTTTTATTGGTGCGGCCTTGCATTTCCCATGCATCGGCCATTATGACATTATTGCTTCACAATTAACATGTTTCCAATTCCTAGCTATCCCACTCGATCATTACTGCGCAAGTGCAATACCAAAACACTCAGTCATACAGAGTGCAGAGGCGTAAACTCTTGACAGTAAATCCCTTATGTGAATCGCTATGGAATTCACACTGAGTTTCTTATCACCTAGTACCGACCATTGGCTTATTGCCCAGTCCTTGTATCATCACTTGCTTGCATATCCATTGAGTTTAACCCACAACTGGTCTTATCCGCCACAACACTTATACAACGGTCGCTAACTGCGCACCGTACTTATTGTATAACACTAACTCACATCGTATTTACTGTCACATTAACTTCCACGCATAATTATATCATTCGTATTATGGTTCATCCTCATTTGGATGACTACTGAATGCTCCTTGAGCATCGATCATTCGAGTCACAAACCGGCATTATTCAGCTCGTGTGTTTCACTTTATACACACATGCTATTAAGCTAACTGCTCTTTTCAGTAATAACGTCGTCCATCCTTAACATATTCTTGAACTTGATCCACATAACTACCGCTCCTGCGGTTTCAGAATATCGAGAGGTGTCCCCACTCTTAATGCAGTGGTTTGTTTACCACTCTATTCACTTATACAACATAAACTTCTACAATCAATTGAATTTATATAACATATCTTGCTCATGGCTTATAAGCCTTATTTGCCTTGAGCTGCGCTCGTTGTAAGCTGTCCACATTCATCTATTTCTCTGTGCAACATTTCATGATTTGGATATTATATTGAGCTCCATGACAAGGTCGTTGCATTCCGTTTCCTTCCATGGGATGCCCTTTGGTTGTCAGTCCGTCTCCTGACAACTTATGTCTAAACTGGGTGTTAATTTCAACCCTTATGTTTCTGTCATGTATTTCATTCAACAATTGTTGATGCGAACACCCCTCAAGGATTGTTCCTGGGTGTTGCTATGTTATGCCATTACATTTGGCTCACACTTATTGGTACATTCCGTTAGCCACGTCGTTTGCGTTCTTAATTGGTTTATTATCTCCTCCTGTGAAGATCAACCTTTCCTGGTAGTGTAGGTACTCATTCTGGGAATTTCATCCCGTTCATTGCACATTAATGTGTCCACATTAGGCATCTGCCTTGCCATGCATAGGCTGAGTCTCCGTTCCAGCTATCATGTTTATCCCTGAGGATCCTTAAGATATATACGATGTCTTTACATAACAGTCAGTGCATTTCGCACTTCCTGACTCTTAAAACATTTCCTTGAAAATGAATTCACTGACTCCTTTAGTCTGGTTATCTCAACTGAGTTCCTTAACTTCAACCATTCCTTGTAATCTCTAGCTTTTGTTTGATTTATACTGCTGACCGTAGACGGAGTCGACTACTTCCCGTGTTTCGGACTCTACTCGTATACATATATGGGGTATCATACTGATACATTACTACTTACCCAACTAACCTATAAGTAGGTCTGTCGGGCCCACATGCTCCTATCGGAGTGCGGTCGTCCCACAACACAGTTGGTACACTTGTAGTGTCCGTCACACGCCTAGGTGAAGTATTCTGTTGTCAACTCCCTTATATTGTCCCGTGACATTCATTCCTTGCTTCCCGAACTTAATCGAGGGAAAGTTTATCCACTGTTGTATCTTTATCGACTGCCTTTGGGTTTTCTTACTAGTTTGGTTTAAAAGAAGGTTGGAAAGAAGTGTTGGTTTGAAAGAAAATCTGGTTTTGAAAAGAAAAGGGTTAGGTAAATCCGGGTTTGAAAGAAAATTTTCATGGTTTCACAACATCTTCTTACCTTAGCCCAGTCTAGCTTCTTGCTGACTGGTGTACTTACAATTACAGAGGTTAGGCTATTAAGCCCTTCCATGGTTACAATGATCTCACTTAACTTCATGGTACTTCACCAAGTACTTCGTAGTGATTTTAAATTTCCCGAACAGCCCTGTTATAGTAGCACTTGCTATGGCAAGTGCGCCATGCTAACAGGCTATCGGTTTAACACATACCAGTTGTGGTATTGTTTTTACCCATACTGTCATCAGTGGCCTTGTTGGCCCTCACTGATCTTACTGCCTTGATAATAACTCTTCTAGGTGACTTCTCACTGTCTTCACCTGACGATCATCAACTAGGGTGTTTCCCGTTCTGGGAGACCCCATTGTCTTAGTATTGTATTCTCTTCGTAGCCCGTTCCACGCGTTGTCGTGGTTACTGAGACTTGTCTCTTGTTTGGGCACTACGTTGCAGTTCCTTTATCGGTTGGTACACCGTTGGTGTATTGTTTATCAACTGTGGTCCCGTAGACACTTGTCTCGGTTTCACTAATCCACTTCTTGCCTGTTGCACGGTTGGTGCGTTGCAAGTTGGTTTTTCTCGACTGCTTAGCATGTCGACCCAGGTTGTCGGAAATTCTATTCTCTTATACACAAAATCCTTCATTCTTCGCTATTAAATGCGGTTAACATTGTTCAGATGGAGACCGTCTCCGGGATTCCCAATTTTCGGGATCTACCGTATGACAGGTTCTCCGTACCCTAAAGGTATATAATAACAGCCAGATCGGGTATTCCCGAGTAAGAGAGGACTTCCATCTCTCTGGCGTTCTTTCCCAAGTTATCAAACAGGGATTGTGGAGGGTGGGACGGATATTGTAGGTTTCCAGTACACACTGGTAATTCCTATCTAGCGTATATCTCACGCTATCACTCAACCCTTAACCCAAGGTACTAAAATTTTAACTCGGTACTTCCTAAGCTCGGTAATTCAGTCATCAGAGCGATACTTCGCTCTGATACCACTTTTTGTAACACCCCATCCAACATTAACACACTTACAATAAACTGCAGCGGAAAAACAACCTCATCACATTACTTAACTCGTTGGTGTTACACGCCGTTAGCCACCCACGTGGCTAAAGGCTAATACATACACATTGTACCGGTCTGATGGGCTAAATTCCCGAGCGTCTACACATTACTATCCCTTCCATTAACACAACAGCAACATACACCTTCCAACTATACCGAGTATTTATAACTAATGCCGATAACACTTTCGGTCTTACTACACCTACTGTATATATACACTTAAATGATTACCCATGTACAGTGTCTACCCCGTCCTGCTCTCGAACGGCTTCCAGTCTCTGTACCTGAAATAGGAAAAGAAGAGAAAGGGTGGCCCCCAAGGGGCTCAGCACCTTTGCTGGTATGGTAATCTCGCAGCCCACATGCTACCGGGCCACGCACAACTAATTGTCGTCTTAGCATGCGGTTGATTATTTTCAAATCATGCATGCAAGTGTAAACACACAACACATAATCATTTTGCCTCAACGGCTCAACAAGCGGAATATATCCTTACTTAATAAGTCACTCAAGGTATTCAATATCCCTAGAGTGTTCCTCCTCTAATGGAGCTACTTCCTTAACAGACGAAACTTACCCTTAAATCGGGTTATCCTTAAACGCTCTTATCACAAACTGGGATTCATATCCATGATCCACATACTCCACATTTTACAACATATAACATACACTACATAACAACACTTAACAACACTTTGCACGTTTCCACGTGCACAACATAACACCGCAATAGATATTGCATCACAACAAAAAGAAACATAACATAACGGGAATGGTCCTCTTAGGTACCGACCCAAACATTGCTAATACACTGGTGAGCCTAGAGAATGTTGCCAGTCTCATGATAAGCTCGTTACATAACTCGTTACCGTCTCGTTAAATGAACGGTTAACTTAACACAAGGTGTCTCGGATATAGTGATCCAAGCACACCGAAACAAACATAACAATAGTATGCCCCTGTGGCCCGACGTGAGTCAGTAATAGCCTTGGTTAAGCTAAAGGGAAGGTTGGGAACCAAATTGGAAAACAACCATAACATACAGAGAGGATCGAACCTGCTATGACAACGACCCCCATACTCACACGCGTGGCCGGAACAGACCGGACTCCTCACTCCCCCGTTAGCACTTGTTAGTAGTTCAACTTTGAACTTTATTAAACATTCACAAACATTGGGTTAAGTCTTGTTAGACATACACAAGGGAAGAGAGAGTCATACATTCACATACAAACATCACACACAAACATCACATAACCAACTCACGCATAGCCGTGGTCAGAACGTTCCTTAAGTCGGAAACGTTGTTACCGGATACCGTTCTCCTACGTTTACCTAATAGTGGTTAACTAGCCCTTCAAGCGCATTCGAGGTTACCGGTATCGGCACGAAAACATACAATAACAATAACGACTGTAAACTCGTTTCATGATTTATCTCATAACGTGGCAAACATACAGAAAAACACATTGGCATACAAGCCGGTGTAATCCGGTAGGACACAGGTTGCAAGAAAACCATACCTGTCACCGGAGTCCACTTTACCACGTCCACTTATGTTCCTCGAGCGATTCTCGAACAACTGTTAACATCACATGTGTTTTTATAACATCGGGGTTTGTTTGATTATTTATGTCTAATGCTTAACTTTCCCCGTTAACTTTGTTACATAACTTTACATTTTAACTTGTTTTACTTTTACATTTTGATACAACTTTTCACCCACTTAATTGCCATTTAAAACTCACCTAACATGTCCTTAACAACCTTATAACATCATTACCTATCAATCCCATCATTCCATATCATTTCATAACCTTAAACCATGTTTTGGTCCGACCGGACTTGCCGACCGGACTTACCCAAGTCCGGTCGATTCCAGAACACATTTCCGTCAAAATTTTTCTACTCCGACCGGACCTGTAAGTCCGGTCCTATGTCCGGTCCATTCCAGAAACTAATTCCCACAGGGTAAACTGGGCCCGACTGAACTTGCAAGTCCGGTCTGCCCCAGATCTTTGTTTTCCTTTTTACATTCAACTCCAAACTTCACCCCATATATCCTAGTATACCCTAACCTCATTTGGGCGCTTCAAACACACCTTAAGATATTCTTAAACACTCACAAAACTCTTTTTCTAATTCCTTAAACCTTTACTTATATCTTCACAAAATTTCCAACACTTACAATGTTTTCTCCTAGTTTTTCAAGTGGTGTTTCATCCTTAATAACCTTTATACCAAAGGTTTCCTCACCATCATAACATCATCTCCCAAGCATCTTCTCTTACTAACCAAATCTTCTCTTTCTCAACTCCTTAAAGTTCCTTTCTCAAAACCTTCTCTATACATTATCCCACCTTGCACATCACATAACCTAAACCTTAAACAAACTTCTTCAAGACTTTTTAATACACTCTCAAAACACACATTGAATTCCTAGAACTTCCAAGATAACCCCTAAATCCTTGCATCACTCTAAATCACCTTAACACATGTTTTTTCTCAAGTAAACATTTATTCACCTTTAACACTTCCTAGTTCACCAAGACCATTTAAAACACTTAGAACTTCTCACACATTTTCCCAAATTTGGCCATAGCTTCTCTTGTATATAATCACATCCAAACACTTAGGGTTTTACCTTATTTCATTCAAAACACCTAAAATCCATCAAACACATTTTTACACACAAACTTCACACATTAAGCACTACATCACAATATAGTGCATAACTTAAATTGCTTGGCACTTAGGCCCTTAAATAACATGGCTCTTAGGCCCTTAAATTGCATAAACCTTAAACACTGAATTTCCCGCATAAGTAATGCCTTTGACCTGCGAATACACCCAACAATACATATGCCCTTAATAAACTCCTTGAGAGCATTTTACTAGCTCATTTGCCATTGGCTCCTTAGGTATTTTATTAAGCAAATCAAGCTCATTTTCCTAAGGCATTTAAACTACATTGAGATAGTTTGTTTACCTCTTTTCCTCACAAACTTCTTTCTTGTTTCCTTGTAAAACCGGTGGGGTGTTGGTTGTTTGTCAACTTCTAAACAATGTACAAATAATAGAATGAGTATTCAAGCATTATGCTTCATCTCATTGTAAACCCTAGTTACACATATTGTTTTAACACATTAAGGTAATTGTTTTACCTTGGAATTGGAAGAGAACTTGAATAAGTATCAAGAGAGGACTCCTCCTAGCCCTTGGAAGATTCAAATGGAGCTAAAACAAGCAAGGTAAAGACACCATGGTGAGGTGAATTTTCGGCCATGTACTAAAAGGAGGGGAAACTTGATTTTTCTTTGAGATTCCTTACCTAGGAGTAAAGGAGATCAATAATATGTGGAAAGACAAGCTCAAGCTCCATCAATGGTGGAACTCCATGGCACCGAAATGGTGATCTTGAAATTTTGAGAAGATAGGAATGAAGAGCTTGATGAGAGGAAGAGAATGGTGGTGTTGTTTTTGATTTGGTTAAGTGAGCTAGGTTTTACAAGGGTTCAAAGGTGGACTTCCATGGTGGTGGTGCTGTATGAACGTGAGAACAGAGAGAAGAGAGGTAGAAGAGAGCTTGGATACGTGGGAATGAAGAAGGAAATGAGAGAATGAGATAAGTTTTGCTTTTTGGAAGATATTTGTACTTAAAAAGCAAATAGTAACTATATTAGTCATCTTTATTTCTTTAACAAGTTAACAAGTGAGTGGTGAGTCACCACACTTAAGAAACCGGCCCCCTTTATTATAATGAGGGTGTTTTAGTCTTTGTTGACCAATTTAATTACTTATAACATTATATGTTACAAACTAGCTTATAAAAATCACTATTCACAAAACAAGGCACATAGAAGTGAAATTTTTGATTTCCCATTGATATAGCCACCCAAATGTGATACTATATAGTACACATGTTAATTAAAGAGTAATGATGGACATTTAGCCATTCAAAACTCATTTACAAGACAATTTTTCAAAAACGTGCTTTAAGACTCCTTAAAGCACTTTTGTGTTTTAACTTGTTTTCAAGCTTGGTTTTCTTTGGTAATTGATTTAATATGTTCATTAACATATTTATAAGGTATAGGTATGACCATTAGGTCTTATACAAATTTATCCCAAGCTTGGAGCACATTTTTGCTCATATTGACTTTAAGGTATCTTCTTGTGTTTTATTTGGTTTAACTGTCCACCAAGGTTTCCTAAGGACTTATTTAGCCTTATTAAATCATAATTGAATATTATTAAGTCTTGGTAAGCTCTTTGGGTCCTAACCAAGTTCACTCATAGCTTAGAGCATGTTTTTGCTCAAACTGTGTCTTAATGCTTTATTGCATTTACTATGGTCTAAATTGTTCACTGATGTTACTAAGGCACTTTTTAGCCTTTACATACCATAGTTTGATATTTAAACCACATATCAAGGTTTGGGGTATTTCAATGTCTTAGAGCCCGAGAGACTATCCATTGAGCCGACCATGAGATATGTTGAAACCCCGGTGAGAATCCTTGATAGGAAGACCAGGAACACTCGTCATAAGTCTATACGAATGGTGAAGGTCCTATGGTCTAACCATGATGTCGAAGAAGCGACATGGGAGTTGGAAGATGCCATGAAGGTGAAGTACCCACAGTTATTCATAGACTAGATAGTCTAGTATTTAGTAGATACGGGTACGGGGCGTACCACTTTGAAGGGGGGTAGAGCCTTTTTGCTTTTTCATTGCTTCGGGTGAGCATTGCATAGTGTGTGTGTTATAGTATTTTTGATGGCACATGTAGTGCGGAGTGTAGTTGGTATGTATGTGTATGTATGTGTAATGTATGGATGTGTATGTGCAATGTGTAATGTATTGGTGTAATGTGTATGGTGGATTGAAATTGTGTATGGTGTGATGGTATATATTGAAAGGGTGTATTGTGTATGTGAATTGTGTATGGTGTTTAAATTGGGTATGCTTGCAATGTGGAAGAAGTAAACACCTCATAGGTGGTAGTAAGACACATTATGGCAATTGGTTTGCCTAATGAGTAGAATTATTAATCTATTAACCTTGAGCAACTTTGAGGGCAAAGTTTCGTCAGGGGGGTATATTGAAATACCCCGTAATTTAAAAAAATAGCGTTTAATTAGGCTAGTAAATATTTTAGAAGCTTAATTAAGTCTAAATAATCATGAGGGAACAAATCCCGAAGATAACGGATCCTTAAAACGGATTAAAAACACTAATGAACCTTAAAGCGTGTTTTTAGAGGAAACCGAGAAACGTGACTTTAAGCGGGTCAAATAGACTCGTAACAATTTTGGTCAACTAAATAGTCACTAATAAACATTAGTGAAGGTCTAGAACCAATAAAATCAATAAAACGAGAAAATAGTAAAAACTGTCAAAAACGGGAAGTTGTGGGGTAAAAACATAAATAACCCAAAGTAGTGTGTCCACTATTGAAATAAAAATGTAAAGTGTGTGTGTGGTGTGTGTGTGTTGGGTGTGTGTGTGTGTGTGTGTGGGGTGTGTGTGTGTGTGTGTGTGTGTGTTGTGGTGTGTGTGTGTGTGTGTGTGTGTGTGTGTGTGTGTGTGGGTGTGTGTGTGTGTGGGTGTGTGTGTGTGTGTGTGTGTGTGTGTGGTGTGTGTGTGTGTGTGGGTGTGTGTGTGTGTGTGTGTGTGTGTGTGTGTGTGCTGTAGCAGCCGGTTTCCATCCCTCTCGCACACACTCTCTTAATTCTTCTTATTTGCAAAAGATAAAAGAATTAAAAAGTAAAAAGTAAACTTACTTTACCTCATTCTCTCCTACCCTCTCATTTCCTTACTTCACTCACGTACAGCAGCCCCTCTTCTTCTCTTTTTCTTTCTTCTCCAACCGGCCAACAATGGAGAATTGAAGAACCCACACAAAACCTCCACTTCTCTCCTCTTGTTAACCCCTTAATCCTTCACCAAAAATTACAAAAATTATACCACTGTGTTCCTCTCATCAAGGAGTGCACTACCCTTTTTTCAAAATTCAGAAACAAGCATTTTCATCTCCATGGGTGCTCTTGCTTTGGAGCTTGAAGACCACCATTAGAAGCCCCTTCTTCACCTCTTCGGCTTAAGGTAAAAAGAAATCCAAAAACACTACCTTTTCTTGCTCTCATTGCAAAATAAAGATTCCAAGTTTTGAACTCCTTGTTCCCTTGTATTCTAGCCGATTTTGGCATCTTTGGAGGAGTAGAAATATTGTTCTTGAGCTATCCCAAGCTTCATCTACACCCTTGCAAGGTAATATATTCCTAAACCCTAAAATGTGCCTAAGCTTTAAAGAATGGTTAAGGGTTAGTTTTGTATTGAAATGGTGGTGTGTATTGATGGGCTGTAGTGGTAGTATTTAATCTACAAAACCAGTGTGAAGGAAAAGAATGAAAGAAGGAAAGGAAAAAGGAGAAAGGAGAAACTAGTAAAGAACAAGGTAAATTGCACTCCCTTGTGTGGTCTTGTAAAATACTTTATGTAACAGATTTAGTAGGGTAAAATGTGTATTTGAAAATGGTAATGAGTAGTGTAATGTGTAAGAAGAACCAAACAATTTTGAAGCTTGAAAGACATTTAAAAACTGTCAAAACCTAGATGGGAATTGGTGTAGTTTGCAGGAATTTTAGGAGTGTTTAATGTTTAGTATTTATGTGTGAGAGCTTTGATATTTATGATTGTTGGAAACAGGTGAATTGGGTAACAAAATGTGAGTAAATGATGTGGTGAGAATGTAAGAATTTAGGGGAGGTTATGTCAAAATTTACCTAGAACTAGAACACTTAAGAACTAGAAACTAGGTAAAAATATACCTTTGTAGCAGATTTTGATTTGAGCTAGTCAGTGGCTAGGTTAGGAGAGATAGTTAATGCATTGTAAGCTTTAGAAATTACATTAGAAGAGGGAGCTAAAGATGGAGAAAGTGAGAGTTAAAATCTGTAGCATAATGCAACTAAGGGAAGATAGTGTAAGTGCTGAAATGAGAACTTAAGAAAATAAGTGAGTGAATTAGCATAAAAGGAGTAATATGTTAGTGATGGATTTAAACATGTTTAGGAGGCTAATTAGGTGCTAAAATATGTGGGATTAAGTGTAGGGATAATGGCGAATTAATTAGGCAAAGTTTGGTTTGTAACAGATAAAGAAAATGTCAAAATCTGCTATGTACAACGGCTGGTCCGAGACTTAGTCCCCGGACAAAGACCCGGACCATGCTGAATTTTGTAGCCGAGAGGTAGAACAAGGAGTGGTCCGGGACTTAAGTCCCGTGCAAGGACCCGCACCCCTATTATACCATCCGAGAGTTAGCAAAAGTTCAGGTCCGGGACTTACCTCTTGTAAGAGGACCCAAACCAATAATGAAAATCATTCGAGAGTGTAAGTTGCCTCTGGTTCGGGACTCAGGTCCAGTATGAGGACCCGAACCATGCAATAAAATCAGCAGAGAGTTGTGACCATGTGTTGGTCCGGGACTTAAGACCCGAACAAGGTCCCGGACCAACCAAAAATTGCAAAATTAAGCTTATTAAATGGGGTTTAAGGTAAGGAAGTGAATGGTTATGATGGTATAAGATAATTAGGACTTAATTAAGGATGTTTAAAGGTCATTAAGAGTATAAACAAGTTTTAAAAGTAATAAAGGAAAGTAAACCATATGTAGGTATAAGAATTGTAAAGATATAGTAAGTATGAGTTAGGAAACGTAAGAGTAATCGGGTTTAGTTAATGATAGTTAGATTAATCGCTCGATTTTATGTATGTCATAGGACTTGGATTGTGAACACCGGAGGAAAGTTGGATACAAGTACAACGGTGAACGGTATGAACTTCTCATGCCCCGTATGCGACCTTGGTTACTCTGATTTGTGTGTTGTGTGCTAATTGATCACCAAATAAGATAAACACACGAATCAGACATATTATGCTTACTTGTGATTATCATGAGATTGTTCTTTGTTTGGATATTCTCCTTAAATCATAGTTTGTATAATTCATGAAATGTATGGATGATATGAATGTGTGTATGCTTGATGTTATTGTGACCGAATGTTATTGTGATTGGACTTCTAACTGATTCCTAACAAGCTAACCAATCTAACTTAATAAATTGGTAATTAAATTTGAATGAGTAGAAGTCCGATATAGTTTCGGCCACGCGGAGGAGGCGGAGTCACAAGAGGTTGGCTCCAATTCCTGACTCTAACTGGTCCACGGCCCAA
The DNA here is from genome assembly GCA_023374045.1 of Limonium bicolor. Classification (NCBI taxonomy): domain Eukaryota; kingdom Viridiplantae; phylum Streptophyta; class Magnoliopsida; order Caryophyllales; family Plumbaginaceae; genus Limonium; species Limonium bicolor. The sequence continues at coordinate 104,939 of JAIOTZ010000015.1, forward strand.
ACCCCTTAAATGGGTAGCATCCTGGATTGGTGAGTCAAGTAAAACCCGGTGGTGGGACGGTGTAGTCCTTGCCCGGAGGTCATACCGACTTAACATGAGTAAAAGTAAGTAAGTAAGAATGAGTAAATAAGTATGGGAAAGTAAGTAAGTAAAGTAAGAGTAAGAATTGTGTAATAAGTAAAAGAGTAATAAGCATCCGATTAACCCGAATGCGTAATTTGGCTAACACTTGTGAAGGTAAGTAATGTGTATGCTATTGTATTGTTATTTTAGCTTGTGCATGTATTGTGTATAACTTTATGAGGAATGTAAAGCATGTTTGTATGTTAAAAATGAACCGCTTGTTTAGTCGACCTTAAATAGTCGGCGTGCCCTTGTTAGCACGCAGTATATGCGAAGTTTATGCGCAGCTTTTGCTGAGCCCCTTGGGGCGATGTTTTTAATATAATGCAGGTCCTCGAGACGGGTGAAGGCTATAAAGAGTTTAAGTTTAATTCTTTTTGTCTGTAATTAACGAATTGTGAAAGGTGTACTATGTTGTACACGGCTGTAGGTTTTGTTAGCCGGTGTACCATGGGGTACACGCTTTTGGATAATGAAAGAATATTGAGATGGTGTAGAGGAGTAGTTGGTAGAAACTCATTATTTTGGAAGCCAATGAAAGGATGTAATCGAATATACTTAAATACTCGGTAATCCAGCAATGTAAGTATATGATCTTTTGTAATTGGTATGAACGTAGTAGCTTGGTATATTTTGACATCAGACCGTGACTGTAAGTAGTGTAAGCCTAGCTAGCCGTATGGGCGGTTAGCGGCGTTGTATCACCCGCCGTAGTAGTAGTATTTCTGCTGCGACATAGTAGGATAATTAGGACGATTAGACGGTAAGTAAAGGATTAGCGGTAGGGGTGTTACAGTGAGGGATGAATTTCAGTTTTATTCTTGTTAACTTCCTCCCTTCTTCATTCCTGATTTTGTTTTTGATTCCCGATTTGTTCAGTTTTAGTGTTCATCGTTCGAGTGGAAGTTCGAGTAGAGCGTTGTGTGGAGTCCGCTGAGATTGCATTGCCCCGGATGTAAGGTAGGTGGTAGATGGATTCAATTGTGTGTGTTCACCCTCGAGGGTTTCTGATTATGTTTCTGTTTCGGAATGTGTTGAACATTCTCTGATTTGTGTGAATCAGTTATTGGTTTCTGAGGTGTATTTTATGCCGCTATAAACCCCGTGGGAAGTGTTTTGATTTGGGTTACCGCATCATCACTCATCCATACGAGTGATAAAGCATCCAACTTAATAAAAGAATACAAATACGAAACAGACCGCAATGATCACAATATATAGATAGTAGTAACTTACAATCCCCAATATGATCCTTATTACAACCGTACACGTGAGCAATCTAGTGATAATATATTACAACCTCTGTATCAATAGGAACCGAGTCCAAAATCATAAAGCGTATGTATATCCTAACATGTATACCGCTAATCAAGGTTAATCTAATGTTCCTTAACCTTGTACTAATTTTTTTCCTAGCTATATTCACCTTATTAGTATGGTCACACCATGACACTCACACCTATTAAAAATTTATCCAAAGATTACATCTCGCATAAAACCCACCACTTCCATAAACCACATACATTTATGTTGTCATATGATAATGTTAACCTTACTTACAAATAAATACTGAATTATAAAACAATTCCTTTATTATATGAAGCCATCAGTTGTCTCTTACTCAAACTGTTGAGCCCATTTACAATTATTAATCTAACATTTGTTTAGAGTTGGTCCAACCAACATTCTAAATTTATTCAACCCATTCTATTTAGTTGGTCCAGATTCTTAGCCCAATTCAATTTGAGAGTCCATGTCCAAATTCACTACAACTTTCCTTCAACTTACCAATTCCAATTTGACTTGGTCCAATTCCAAATTCAATTTTGAATTATTCAAAATCCTTAATTAAATTTTGACCTCCTCAATCCAATTTCGACCAGTCAAGATCCCCAATTTAATTTTGACCAACTCACTTCAATTTTGAACATTTCCTAATCCTAATTTTAGGTTGACCAGAATCATAATTTTGACTAACTCCTAAATTCCACTTCTAACCCTAATTTTCTTCTAAATTCCTATTTTTACCCAAATTCCACAGATTCATGTTTTACCCTAACTTCTGCAATTTTACAATTTCACCCACTATTTTCTAGTAATTACAGTTTCAGTCCCAATTTCTTATATTTATAGTTTAGCCCCAATTTTTATTAAAACCCTAATTTTTGGATTCCTCCATTTTTACTTCAGAAACCCTGAATTGATTTTCCCCCAATCAATTTAACTCTAATTTCTACAAACAATAATTGAGTTCAAAAATCCCAAATTCAATCACCAAACCCTAATCTCAATTCCAATTTCAGATTTTCCCAAATTAACTTTCAAAACCCAAATTCCCAATTGAAAATCCCATATCGCATTCAATTACCGAATACCCTAAATAATTTTCAAAACCCTAAATCCTCTAATTGAAACCCTATATTCGAATTTAATTTTCCCAATTTGATTTCCAAAATCAAACAATCACAATGGTAATTTTTGGAACCCTAATTCAATTTTTTTGGGTTCTGTTTTCGCAACCAATTATACCATTCCCAGATTAATGTCCAAGTACAACAATCGGTCACGGTATCCAGAATTCGCAAGGGAAAAATGTTACAAGATTCACACAAGAACAAGTTTACAAGGAAAATTTTTGGGCCTTCAAGCACCGATAACACAGAGGAGAAACCGAAAAATTCCTAGCTTTTAGTTCGAATCCTAACTAAAATTGACAAAACATGAAATACATATGTAGATTTATAAAAATGTACACCTTGTTCCCTTCTCGAAGTGGGTGGCTCTAACAGGTCCTTCCTTGCTCGTTCTCGATTCTGGCCGCGTCTGCCTTCCTCGGAGGTCATCAGAAGCCCTTCTTGCTTGCTGAAGATGTGGCCGGCCTTCATGAGTTAGGGTTTGGAGATTACCTTGAGCAAAGATAGAGAATAAAAGGGACTTGATCTGGTTCTGGGGTTGTAGAATGTGGGTGAAAAAGGGAAGCAACGAGGAAGAAGAGTAGAGAGAAGAAGGCGCGGCTAGGGTTGCAATTCGTGAGTTTAGGAATGAAGAGAGGAGTGGTTGTTCTTAATCTCCAGTTAGGGTTGGGAATAGAGAGTGGTCACGAGAAGAAAGGCGTAGAGAATTTCATTCCTTGTTAGATTAGAGTTGTAATTACCGTGAGTGAGGAGAATGAGAGTTGGACATTTTTTTTCTTTGTTGGGTTAGGCCTAGGCGATAGCCGAGAATGAAAATTAAGACTAGGCCGGCCCAGTCATGTTGGGGGGTCGGCCCATATGTTATGTACATATTTTTTTTTGCTTTTAAAACATTACACATTTAATGTCGTTTTTGACTTGTTTTATACCCGTTTTCCATGCCGTTCGCGACACGTTGTCCCGTTTAATGAGACGGGCCTTTTTATGTATTCAAATTTATAATTTTAAATAATAATCATTGTTGTCATTTATAAATTTTATTAATTAGTATTTAATTTCTAATTGGCTTATGTTTCGTCATTTTAGGCGAAAACGCGACGTCTTTTATTTCGATTTCTTAGCCAATTTTCCAAAGCCTCCAAAATTATCCAAATATCCTCGTGAGGTATCTAAGACCTTGTTTTCACTCTGAAAAATATTTGTGGCACATTTTTCAATGTAAAAACGATTATATTTTTGTTTATATTTCTTTCTCTAAACCAGATAATGTTGTTTTAGGTTTTGTTAATGTTTCCTTATGACTTTTTAGGTTTTATTCCAATATTATATTAAGCCTTTTTACTCATTTAAGGACATTCAATTACTCAACCTGTCATTAATTACTTTTAGTTAATTAATTTATTATTAATTAAAGTAATTAATGGTAGGGGGTATTTCATCTATCATATCATTTTCTCTGTTCGATTTATGTAACAAAAAAAGGTGGGACGATGACACACCGGTGTTGAAAATTTACATAATGCATGACCTCACCACTTCTCCCCCAACAGACATGTTGTGCATCGAAGAGATGGATGTGGTGGGCCATGATATTCAAGGACTTTACCCTCACCTACTGGTGAGGGTTGTAGCCATAAACCTCCAAAACGTGTAAAGAGGGATCTCCTAGAATGTCCCTTCCCACCTTATGAATATAAGTTCCCGTTGGATCCCTATGACACATTGGTGAAGATCAAGCTAGAAGAATTACTAGATAAGATACTAGAAGATGATGCTGAATTTGGAACAAGTTTTGACGAAGCTTCGTCTGGCTGATAGTTTAGAATTTTTTTAAAGACATTTTGAATTTGCTACTGACTTTTTGTTTAGTACTAAAGTACTGCTCAATTTGTTTTGCTTAGAATAGAGAAAGTGACACTATTGCGCTGTTGGGTTTACATTTGTTGAACAAATATTCTCTAATTTGTTGAGTTATATTTTGTATCAGTATTGATACCATTGGAGCTTTTGCATTACAAGTTTTTCATATATTTACGGTTTTAATATATAATGGGTAAATAGTCGTAAAAAAAGAACACATTATAAATTATGATTCTTATGAAAAACCGTAATTTAAAGCCTTTTGGTGCAAGCCCAGCGAAGGGCTATAAATTACGGTTATGATGGAAAACCATATTTTAAAGCCCTGCATAGGGCATGTGCCAAAAGGATTTAAATGACGGGTTTTCCTAAGAAAAGTAATTTAAAGCCCTCCGCTGGGCGCGCACCAAAAGGCTTTAAATTACGGTTCGTAACCGTAATTAAAAACCGTCGGGTATAGATGACGCTGACGTGTATTACAGTTCATAACTGTAATTAAACAGAGGATTTTACCATAATTTAGCCTTCCGTTCCACCAGTGTTATAACCATAGGACTTGTATTTCACACACTTTTTTGCTTCTTGCTTTCCCATGCATGGGCTTTGAAATACCCCGAAATTAATTATGGTGATTAAATAACTCTAATATGGTATTTAAGGGCCTA